>JAJKFJ010023647.1:0-20265 GCA_027382625.1 Tetmemena sp. SeJ-2015 | reverse complement strand
AAAGCACAGAGATCTCTTGCTCGAGCTCAAGTTCAGAGAGCTCTCCCTTGCACTTAGTGCACACAGCATCTTGTTTGGTTGCTGTTCCGAACATTAGTTTAGCTTGTGTTTGCTAAGGTTGTACTTGCTTCTTAGCTGAATACGAAAATGTGAGCTAGGCTAACTTGTCCAAGTGGTACCTTACTTCCAAGATGATCAAGGTCAAGCCTTTTTTGAAAATGATGGTATTTGCGGCTGCCTTTTACATTGAAGAGCTGGCCTAAGACCTCAACTGCTCTATACTTCAAATGGCCACAATAGAAAGCTAGAGGATGAAAGGCTACGCCAAAACTTTCCTGGCTGATCTTGAATTCTGCCTTAAGCAGCAAGAATTGACTTAATATAGATGTCTGGCTATGTTTTGCGGAGTCAAAGAAGCCTCTCCCAGAAACGGTTTCTTCAACTCTATGGGTTTCACCTCTATGCTCTTACCTAGATGCAGCTGCTTTGACTGGGATGGGAAAAGGATACTTTGTAAATAAGTTGGTGGAAGATAAATGGGAGAATTGCTTAGCAGATCCTTGGCAACTAAAACCACCCCAAATCGAACCACATAATAAACTAACTAGAATAAGATCAAGACCATCAAAAGTCCATCAATTGCGAGCTAAGAATAAGAGTCCTATCAGCAATGCATAGGCAACCAAGAAGTCAGATCAGGAGCGAGGTGGAGAGAAAAACGCTCAGTGCATCAAGGGATCTCAGACTCGTGAATTGGAACAGTAAGAAGAAGAGTTGAGCATCTAAAAGAGAAGGTCAAGAATAACAAATAGTCTACCTTAGATTAAGGAACCAGAATTGGGCTTCAAGACTCAATTCAGAAGTGTAGAAATAGCGTTGGGGAATTAAGCAATACAAGCGCGAGCTAATCCAACGAATCGGAATCAGGTCGAGTCAAGGGTTATCAATGGAGGCTTCGTGAGCACCTGCGGTTCGTTCCACAAGCATTGCTGCTTCGAGGGCTGCAAGAAGTTGAAGGTGAAACAGGTAATCATGGTACTGGCATGTCAAGGCTCACACAGATAATGGGATCTCCAGAGATGAAGTTACTTTTGAAAAATGCAGTGGAGCAAATTGTGCATTCTGCATAGAGAGTAAGTGGCATTCTTTCAATGTGAAGCCAGGAGCTCTTAAAATACAGATGACTTGACACTCTTTAGACATATGCTTAGAAGCAAAGATGGTGCGATTTGGGGTGGTAGTATTACTTTACCTCTTTCATTCAAGCACAGAATTAACATAAGAGAGCTGATGTCTACATTTTCTCCTCTGAACATTAATCTTATAAATTTTATAGGGAGCAAAAGGTTAGCAGACATGGTAAGCACAAGTTGGTCAAATGAGAGGTCTGTCAGAAGATAAAAACATCTGAGAGTTTCGGAGCTGATATAAAGAGGTCAAAATGCACAGCATGCTCAAATCTGGATACCTAGGAAGGAAAGCAGAAGACGAAGAGGCCCAGACTTACAAAGAGAGAAAGGAATAAAAAGCAGCTGAATATAATGAGAATAAGAGTGAGACAACAGAATGTATAATTTAAGTGCCTTATTTCGGCTATCAGTTGCAGTTTGTAATATTAGTTAAAAATTAGTGATTATATTCATTGAAATAAAGGTTATCTTCTCCAATCATAATTCAAAGTCTATTCTAAGTTAAAGCTAATATATAGGGTTGGATTTAGCTTTCTACCATCACCTCTAAACTATTAAATTCCAATCTATATAATTATCTTTCTATTATAATTTTACTAGTTTTTGAGTTCTATTTATTTAAATGAGTAAATTGGATTAAATAAGTTGCTTTGCCAAAGCCATTTTGTTTATCATCTTTCCAAAATCCTTCATAAATAGTTCCTAACGAGCTGATTGATTTGCCTAATCCTTGTCTCTGATTGTTCTTGAATTAAAAAATAATGATAGTCAATTGGCCAGTATAAGTAGATCCGTCGTTTAATTTTTTTTCTATGACCTCATCAAAAGCGTCATCTTGAGGTTCGCCTGGCAATTGAGTTCTGAAAGTATTGCATTATTTTATTTATAAATGATAAATTTTCACTTTCATATTTTACCAAAGACGAAATTCTTTTCTTCATTATTAAGGCAATCTTCTCTAAGTTATTTATAGATCCATAATTATTTAATAACTTCAAATTATAAAAAATAAGTCCTAAGGATGAAATCTTTTAGCTTAAAATTTAAAAATATAAATTAAAAACATATGTAATAAAAATTTCAACTTTCATAAAAATCAGGTGGCATATAGCAGCAGTCTATATTTCCAAAGCTTCCTCAGTTTATTTAGGAATAAGACAAAATTATTATAATTTATTTTTACAAAAGATCTAAGTTCCAAATATGGAATTTGAAGCAAATTCTACTTTCATGCGAAATGCGCTTTAATTACAAACTAATGATTACTCTGTGTAGAAGTATCTGTGTGTGTGTGTGAGTAATTGTAACTATCTAATTCACATCATTTTTCTTCACAGAGCAAATAAAATGAGACAATATTATAATCAGTATAACTCCGGAAATGTTATTAAGAGAGCGAATTATTCAGCTCATAAATTTGAAATTATATTTCACCATAATTATTTAGGAAACCTTAATTTAATGGTATAAATACAATAGTAATATATAACTATTAAGTGGATTTTAAAAATAAAAATGAACTAATGTTAGCTCTAAAATCCTTTATTTTGCTAACAAATTAATTTACTGCATTATTACCTGTTTATTTTCAATTAGAATAGCTTCAAGCAATTTATCACCGAAAGTTTTGTGAATGAAAGCTTATGTTCTCGAGTATTAGATAAAATATTTAAGATTTCCTAATCATATCTCTCAATCTCATGTAAAGCAGAGCAAAGAAATCGAAAAATATTGCAATTTTAATTTTAAGATCCTTAGGTCGAGGTCTCCTCTTCTCACATTTTTCAAAGTGGTCAATGTAGTTTTCATATTTAACTTAGGCCTTGCAAAAATCTTCATTTGTGCACTTAAATTTCAAGTCCGAAAGAGTCTCCATCAAATCCTTGTTCGCTCTCAACAAACCTGAATCCTTACATTTAAGATGGCATTCAAGATTAACAAATTTAATCCGTATCTCTTTAAGAGAGAAATTTAATAAATTTTTAAATCATTAAAATTTTTAATATAATGCTAAGGCAACTATCTTAAATTAAAAATATTATACTCCTAAGAAAAATAAAAGCATCTTGTTATTTAATTGTAAAAGATTATATTTTTTAGGTTTTAGGAGGAAAGATATTATGAATATTTGAATATTTTTGTCAGCATGAGATATAAAATAAAATCTAAATAAAATTAATTATCTATGGATATGATTCTAAACTTGCTCACAAATTATTTTCTAGAACTTGTCAGACACTTTTATAGATATAAGCATTTAATTAGATAGAATTTTAAAGGTTTCATTGATTCTCTATAGCTATTGAATCTCTGAGTTAGAATCTTTTATTTAAATTATATTGATTTAGCGTAACCAGGTCTTAATTCAATGTCAAACTCAGTGAGCTAAAAATTCATAAATTATTTAATTTAAATATATTTTCCTTATTATTAGCATACCTGTATTTAACTAAGAAATTAAAAACTAAGAATATTTAGTCCATCAATCCCTTCATTTCATAAATAAACCGATTTTATGATCCTTAATTATATAGATTAAAAATGGAAGCTGTTGACCAAGGGAGAGACTCAAATAAGACAAATAATTAATAAAATTTAGGGCTTTTACTTAGATATAGGAACCTCAAGCTCTCAAATACTAAAAGGTAAATTATATTTATATTTAATAATTTTTATTTCACTTCATTGCTTGCAGACTTCTTTTTAATTATTATTCGAAATTATTATTTCAAATTCAACTCAATTGTCAGAGAGTAATGCTACAAATAATTCTGCATGTAATAATCTTAGGATTATAAAATTTACATGCAAAATCTTAGGCTTATATTTAATTTTTTATACTTAATCATTAACAAATAATTATTAGCTAATCTTATAAATTAAATAACAACTTAAATTTAGAATTCCTTATAATAAAAAGTAAAAGCAATTAAGAGTTGAATTTCTTCTCACTATTCTGAGGAATAATTATTCAGTTAAATTAAATTTCATGCTTTATTAAATTGTTGGATTCATGAGTAACTATAATTACTATATAATTAAATTCGCCGGCCTAATAATTAAATCAGTTTTCTAATTAATTTTTCAATCTCATTCAATTTCATTCAATCTCAGTCACAAATTTTAACACAATTCACATTTTAATTTAGTTTAAAGAAATAAATGGTAAACTATGTTAAATTTGCTAGAATAGTTGTGTTGGAGGTTTTGTTTATAAATAGAGGGATTTTTGCTTAATAGTTAAGAGAATATAACTTAAAGTCTTCTTATAAATTTAATTTATGCCAGAAAATAACTATTTAAGTTTGAAGAATTGATTAACATAAATGTTCTACATTATTCAGTATTTGCTAGAGAGGATGAGTATCCATTTAAATGCATTATATTAGTAAATTAATTAAAATTGCACAATGAAGAATTATTATCCTGAGAACTTCAATAATTCTTTATTAATATACAGCTATGTTAAAATTGGAAACCATAAAAAATGATGGGAATAATAAAAAAATACTTTATTATAATTTAATTATTGGAAGTTAATGCTTGGAATTTATAAATTTAAAGAAATCTGTAGCTGTATTATAATATAGTTAATTGTGGAAAAAACTGTTCTTCAATTTCAAAGCAAAATTCTCTCAATTAAATAAATTTTAATTGCTTCATCTTAAAACTTATTGTTTGAGATTTATAAAAATAGGCCTTGATGTTTTAATTTAAAATATTTAATCACTGAAATAAATATAAAAATATTATTATACTTTTTTGGGGAAAAAATATAAAAATTTGCAATATCTAAAAGTATCTCAAATAAAAAAATTATTTCAACCTACATAAATACTTCAAATTTAAGAAATCTATAATGTCAATATGAAAACAGTGATCATCACTTTATGAAAGTGTTCAGGCCTCTTCTTCCTTCGTCCACCCAATCTAATAAGAACTTCTTTACTATGACTTAATCTGAGATATTCCTATTAAAAAAGTATTATGAGTTTGCGTTCCTTGGGGTAGCTATCCTAGTTCACTTACTTCGAATATTTCTTGAGAATAAAATGAAGTACAGATTTCTTCTTTCATCTATTCCTAGGTATAAAATTAAAATTAATTGCAATAAGCGAAACTAAATCTTTAGCTAAATTTATGCGGAGAGAGTATTTTTTTAAAAATTAATTTTCAGAGAGTCATAATATCCAAACTATTTTAAATTAAATTTTATATTAAACTTAAGATTTAACTATTAGATATGCCATAATATAGAAAGCTATCATTATTCTTAATCTTCTCAGCAAATGTTTTAAATTAAAAACAAATTAAAAACAGATAGTTAAATCAAATAAATTATTTTAGGCCGTTTTGATAGACTTATTATTTCAAAGCTTCTTTGTTTAAATTCACATTTAAGAATATTATAAAGTCATAAAAATCATTTAATGAAAAAAAGATACAAATTTTATAATATAATTAAATTATAATCCCAAAGTTAATTTAGTTAAGTATAATTTTAACAAAGTATCAAGAAAGAAAAATAAAGCTTTTAATGATTAGATTTTATTTATTATATTTCTTATTCAAGATTGTTCTCAGTGAAACATCGCTTACATTTCCATCAAATCATAAAATGAACTGGACTAAAAAGTATGTTGTTAATATAAATATTACAAATATTAAAAAATATTATGTATAAGTTTACCTCTTTGATTCAATTGAAAAATTAATGAAATTTAAAATATAAAAAATAAATGATGAAATATATATAATTTTTAATGTAGCATGAATTTTAATTAAAATCGGTGATTGTTTAAAATAATAAATGGAGAGTTACAACTTTGAGGCAGTTGAAATCGGAGATTCACCCTCTGATCTGCAGCTTGTTCGATAGCTTATTAAAAACTAATATTGGTTTCTTCTAAAATCAGCTTCACAGCACCTCTCTGCAGTGAGAATTTAATCACGCACTCCTCGTCATCCTGATCATCATCTTCTTCGTCTAAACTTGTGGCGCTTATAACTTTTTTTTAGCGCTCACACACAAAAGCACCAAGGATAAAAATTCTTAGTATTTGATATTGAATCTTTCAACTGTCACGGATATATTCCATTTTAATTTAATCTCTAATTTAATTCTCTTTTTTATTAAATTATCAGCGATAATACTTTAAAAGGCTTCAGTGATTTAGTTTTTTCTTGAGGAAATTAAATTTTCATTTAATTTGGCACAGTTCTTTATATGAGTTTATTTTTTCCTTCATTTATAGCTTAAAAATAGTAAATAATATAAATGAAAATGTTATTATCATCACATTCTTCCTCACCCTCCAATTATCATAAAGTTTTCTTACATTTAAATTATCTCAGCCGCTTATTTGCATGTATGAGCTACCTAACCTTTCTCTGGAATTAATAAGAGCATAAATAAAAAATAATGTTAATCATAATTAATTTAACAATCTTTTCTAAAAATTTCTTTAAATTTATTTTATTTGATGATTGGGGTGTTATTGAATTTCTGATTTTATATTTTCTGATTTTGCGCAATAATTTAATATATTTATTGCTCTATAGGTACAAAATTTAGGTTGGCTGGATTTATAAATTAATTTATCGAAAAGTTTAATAATTAAATATGTAATTTAAAATATTTTTTAGTTTATCATCATCATGTATAAGATATAAATAAGATGCTAAAATTATTAATCCTTATTTAAATAAAGTCTTAAAATGAATTAAAAAATATTTTTAATTTATTGAGAAGGAAAAACCTTGATGATCATGGTAAGATATATTTTAGAAAAATACTGAACTATTTCTCAGTTTCTAATATAATTATCACTTGAGCTATAATTTTTTTTATAAGGGTTGGACTCTCACTATTGCATACGTACTTTCCTAAATCTGATTTTTCCAGTTATAGAGGTGTATTCGAACATCCAAGGCTCAAATTCTAATCCTAATTCAGTCAGTTAGAGGTCAGTTTCACTCAAATAAAATCTATATTTTGAGCAATTTTTAAGCGACAGTAAAATTAATTTAAAGTGCAATGTTAAAATATTTAAACTTTTTAAGATAACGAAATTTTATTTCATGATGAGGGGGACTAATGCTGCAATTTTTTTAAGGCTAAATTCTTTGGGTTTATAGTTGATGCATGTTATGGATTCAAAAAAGTTTAAATATTTTAACATTGCACTTTAAATTAATTTTACTATCGCTTAAAAATTGCTCAAAATATAGATTTTATTTGAGTGAAACTGACCTCTAACTGACTGAATTAGGATTAGAATTTGAGCCTTGGATGTTCGAATACACCTCTATAACTGGAAAAATCAGATTTTGGAGCGAAAATTATTCTTTAATCATGCTTGCTTCTTACCTTTATTCATTATAAAATTTCACTGTCTAGGAAAGCTCCCCCAAAATTTTATTCTTTATTGATGTTTAAAGTTTATAGGGAGATGATTATTTTTTAAACTATCGAGTGAGGAATGATGAATTTTAAATTCGAGGTAAATTATCAATTGATTTCCCTATTCTGAAAATTTTTAAAAACGTTATTTAGAATTAAAAGGAAAAAGGATTTTGGTGAATCAATATCATCCGTTCAGCCCCAATTTTTGATTACTGGCTGGGAAGCCAGGTTGTCCAGTACTTTTTTTCGTCTTTTACTGAACTTTAGAGAATTGGCTTTTAATCCATTCATAATTGGCATGTTGCAGTCCATAAATTACCCTACAATTGTGGGATTTAATAAATTAAAATTACTTTTTTTTGACATATTTGTAGCAATACTCGGCCAGCAAGGGGCGCTTTAAAGTACCAAGTTTTAACCCAGATGGCAAGTGCTTCGTCCTCGTTCGGCCAGCCCTTACAGAAGCAAACTGAAAAGTTTTTGAAAAATCGTGGTTGAACGGATAATAAGACTGTTGAGGCTAAATAAGAACTTGCTATAGGGAATATTTAAATTTATGAAGGCTTGTGTTTTTATAGTTTGAGATACCCACTCATAATTTAGAATCAACATCAGTTTATTATGTTTTTTATAATTGGCTTATTTTATTTTCCTCTATAATGAAAGCCATTTGATTTATGAATAAATAATGATTGGATTAAATTAAGCAGATATTACTATTTCTATTTCCATTTTTTTTAGAGTATATTTAATATAAATAAAATAATAAGGAAATAGATATCTAATTGATCAAAAATTGGAAAGAAATGGAGAAATCTAAACCTAAAGTCTTGAGAAAACTTGATCCTGCCCTCTATTGTGATGATGGCATCCTGGAAAAACAATTCATCTGCATAAACATACTTTAATTACAAATATAAAATTAAGTAAATATAGATTTGTTTAGGTTGTGAAGGAGTAGTACTAGACCCGCTTCAATGCTCAGTTTGCAAAATGCTCTAATGTAAGCGATCTTACAAATTATTTTGAGAAAAACCCAAAATATAAAGTTAAATTTATTTATAAATAGAATTTTCAAGAATTAATTATCTATGGCAAGGATCTGGTTTTCTATTTATTCTGGAAATAAAAAAGTCGTCTTCAAGGGGAAAGCTATATGGTTTGAATTGCGCAAGAGAAATTTAACTTGATATTTTTAAAGAAGTAGAATCAATTAGTGGGCTCGAGTATCTTGACACCTTGAGATAAACTCTCTGAGCTCCTGAATAATAAAAAGCAAAAATATTAAAAATTACTTGCTTACCAAGCTTAAAAAAGATACTGCCTTTTTGAAATTACATTCAATGAAATTGATTCTATAATTTTCATAATCCTTTCCTTAAATTTTGTCTCATTTGACTACTAAATGGTGGTAAATAAAAGTTTTCATTCATAACAGTTCATAATAAAGTTTATCTACATAATTAAAAAACTAATTAGAGTATTTGCTTTCTCACCTCTCCTCGACTCACCATAATCCAAGCAGTATTCAGTTATCATATTAAATTAATTTGAAATTTTTTATTCAAGAAAGTCATACAAAAAAATCTCCCTTATCTTTTAGTTCCTGTCCTTACTAATCTTATTAGAATATTGTAGCACTTTCTATTTATAATTTTTGAAGTTATTTAAATTTTTTTAATTATCCATTTTTAAACTTCTTTTTATAAATATTTTAGACCTTTACAATTAATGCGAAAATTAAATAACTTACTGACTGTCTTAATGAAATAAATAAAACTTGTTCATAAACCAACTAAAATAAGAGATTAAACTTCATAGAATCCATTTCTCAAGCAGAAAGAAGTGACTAGCAATTATTAATTTAGCACACAAATAATAAGAGAGTCTTTGGAAGATGCTACTTGAAAGATCTGGTGTCATTCAAGAGAGAGAAAGATCTAACCAAATTATTATCTCTGATTAGTTTGAGAAATGTGAATAATCAAATTTATAAAATATTGTAAAAAGATAAGCAGTTTCTCAACAGTGATAATTACCTACGCCCCTCTAATTTAATTGAAATTTTAGTAAAATAGTTAATTTTATATGGTCCTAATAAATTTAACAAAATATTCTAAACATCTCTTTTTTTTAATAAAGGAACAATTTGACAATCCCTCTGCTTCGTTTTTATTTCAAGTAGTCTATTGTCATGAAAAACTAAACAGCTTTTTAAAATATTATAGATAGAAGTTTCTGAAGTAATTTAATAAATTCCAATTATAATCAAATTAAGATGATTTAAGTAAGCTCATAATAAGTAATAAGTGTAGATGTTTTTTTTACTGCTTAACAGCATGAACTAAAAATAAAATTCTAAATTAATATAAATTTTTCAAATAGATACTAAAGATTTCATTCTGTAGATTTATCAATTAATTACTCATATTAAATAAATAATGATATCATCAAATTTGAATTAATTTTCTATCATAAAATGACAAGGAATTATAAATCTTCTATTCTTTGAAGTTAAGATTATTTTAATAGTGAATTTAGAAACAAAATATTTTTTTTTTTAATTTAAAATTAAATTGTTATTCTTTTCATCGAGCTCTCTAAGGCTTTCTTCTTTTTTTATTTTAATAATTAAACCTGTCAAAAAATGGAGAGCAGAGGTAGAGAAGCTCTCACCTTATCAGGCATAGCTTTTAGTACAAAGCAACAATATTAAAAATTAAATTATGAGTAGTCAGCTCGTCAGATACAGCAAAAAGACACATCCTCTCCGACAGTCAAGTAGTGTACAACACTAATCCAAGCACCAAATAAGAATCACTAAATAATATAAAATGACACTAGTAAATATTTACCTCGTAAAGTTAAGATTGAATGCTAACAAAGTTAAATTCAGATAAAAAAAATATTCTAAAGAACAGCTGATTAAAACAACATTATGTAAAGATAAGAAAATCATTCTTACTTGGTATTCATTTGAATCTTAAAGCTTCCTATTCAAACAGCCTAAGTGAGCAGCTAGTTTAAAAATGAGTAATAATTAATCATTTCAATTTGTATGATAGCCTTAATTTTGTATAATTCTGCACTATGCTTTCTTCAGATTGATTTTAAAAGAAATTCTTAAAATTATTGGAGAATTTTTGATTTTAATGTTGTCAAAATTTAATAAATTTAATAACATTAAAATCATATTTGCTTATACTTCTAATTGATTTGTGAATCTTTAAGCTCTTAATTTTCTGGAATGGTGAATAAATTACTTATTATACTCATCTCAAATTTATTTCCCTCTAATCCTATTTAGCTATTGATGATCTAGGATTTAAATTTATGTAAAGAAACCTTCCCCACTTAATATATATAGTGATGAGAAATAAATGATAAATTAAACTTAGAGCAAATTTAAATAATTGAAGTAGTGAAAAAAATTGTTCGAACCTAAATCTTTTGAGTATTAAGTTCTTCAAGATTTTTACCATTTCATAGAAATTGTAGGATCTCTCTGCTGCTCAATGTAATAAATGAAAAATCTTTTTATAATTAAATTAAATAGTAATCCCTTTTTAAATGTTGCAGAGTGACTTTTAGTAAACTAAATAAGAAACTCATTTAAATTTTAATATGCCTTGAACAAGTTATAGAGAGAGAAAGTGTTTAGCAATTTCACCTCGAAATTCAATGTATTATTTTAAACTCTCATTTATTTGAATTAATTTTAGAACATTAAAATTCTAATTTTAATTGAATGACTCTATGAAATATTATCTTTTTATTGATTTATATATTTTTACATCTTAACTGAAAATAAAATATAATCTTGAATATAGATACACTGATAATTTAGCAAACTGCTAGAAAAATATAGGCTGGAAATAAAATAATTATACCCCAACCTAAACGGAGGGGCGATAAGATGGGTTAACTTATTGGAGCATAGCTACATTTAATGAAGATGAACTTTTAATTTATAATTTGACAAAAAGGCGACACCAACATTGGAGAAGTCAAAACACTTAACCTGAAATTATAGGCAGACAGACACCCATACTAGGATGTGAAAGATAGAATTCTTCAGATGATCGACACCCTTATTTTAATCTAGATAAAAAGAGTTAAAAACTCATGTGTAATAACCATTGTTTAATTCAATAGACCACAGAAACTTATAGAAGTTTTAAATTACTCACCTTTAAGATGCTCAGACACGATAAAGTAAAGAGTTTAACCCTTTGGAGGAAAAAAATATAAGATAAAACAAACGATCGAGTAGCACGAGCAGCTGAACATAGTCAAGAAAAGAAAGAAAAACGCACTATCCGGAATGACACAGTTGATAAAAAACTGGACTCCACTATTATTGAATGAGAGAGTGTTAGGGGTCTTAAAGATCTGATAACTAACATATAACACGCATGACGCTAGATCGTCTAATAATGCGTTGTTGTTATTATAATTATTATTTATTATGTTTCTCCACGATTCAAAGCAAATTATATAATATAATTTTCTCTAAATTCGGGTGTGCAGGAGTCAAAGATATGAAGAAGGAAATAAGTATCTAGGATTTAGAGGGAGACAACTCTTATGTAATACTAATGCCATTCTTAAAGTAAGTTTTTAGGAAAGATAGCTTATTGAAATTTTCGAAAGTATGAGTCAGAGATAAATTTAAATTAGAAGCGAAAGCTCTAACTTATTTAAAAATTATCAATATAAAATTTTAAAGATGAAGAATATCAAAGTATTCTTCAGTGCTTCTTTTTAAAATGCTAACTAATCTCTCTGATATAAAAATATTTTTGTTTGTTTACAAAAACGGTTTAGTTTCTAGAGCTAAATTTATAAATTTTTAATTGTAGAAAAATCTTGTTCTTCTAAATAAAGTACTAAATTTTTAAGACCATTTTCCTCATTCGAGTTGGCATTATTGTAACGGAATTAAGAATAAAAATAATCTGAAAATGTTAATATAACTTTTATAAAATACTTTTATAGTCATTTTCCCTTTTTGAATTGTTGTCGAATAAAAAAATTATAAAGAAAACAAATCCAAAGAATTTTATAAGTAAAATAGACAATCAAATTATTTTTTCTTGGTTTATTCTAATAGTTGTCAATAAAAGAATTTGTTTGAAAAATATTATTTTTAATTTACAAGAAATAGATTGCGAAGATAATTATTTCAATTAAAATTAACTAAAGAATATTATTTCTATTCATTTTATTTTTAGCTTATTGTATTGGATCGATTTAAATTGTGGAAGAAGAAAATTAAGTTTAATACAAGATCGATTACCTCAGCGTTTAAGGAAGTGTGAGAGTGAGGAATAGGATTGCTTAGAATGTGATTGGGTGAAGATTGTTAGTCGGCCTGCTGCACCAGCTTCGGATGGTGAGATGGCACCAGCATTGTTTGAGTAACTACTTAAGGCAATCGATAGGGGTACTGCTTTCGATAGAAAAGTAATCAAGATAGTTGTCGGCTGAATTTGAGTCGTGTACTTGGAGCTCTAATTATGGGAAGGTTGACAATGAGAATGATAGATCCAGGCATGTGGCAGAATCCAAGCATCAGAGGTTGGAGAGGAAGTGACTAATAGAAATTCATTCAAAATAGTTGTAATTAAAAAGTTTGATGGTTGCTTATTTTCTTCTTGAAATTGGAAATAGGATTAAAATTTATAAGGTCTTATTTTAAAGTGTAGAAGCTGTTATTATATTTTTATATTTCTCTCTCTAATTTATACCTCTTTTCAAGAAAAGATTTGCTCATACTAAAGCTCTTCTCCAAATATGTAATTTGCTCGTGCTCACTCGGTAGATATACTCTGGAGGTATCTAAATCTCGGCACCTGCTAGGCAGCAACATTCATTCATCGACCGAGGTCAGCATAACATGTGGAAGAGATAGTACAAATTGAGTTGGAATATTTATAAATTATTTTCCTTTAGATTCTGAGTATAAAACAAAATATTTATTTTATTATGCCAACTTTAAAAATTTATCAGAATGCATTTTTATTAAAGAAAGCTGATTTATTTTTTAATAAAAATTATCTATGAAATATATTGGAATTAATTAAACCTAAAATTAAAATTTAAATATAATAGACCTGAAGATTTTATCTGTATGTCAATTATTTCAATTTAATATTCAAATCGAATATTAAAATATTTACAATCTTATTTTTAAAAATAATTTAGTATTTTTTTTAAACAGTTTAATTTCTTAAAAAATATTATAAAACGAATATCTAAGATGAAATTAAGCAATAAATTTAATATGAAGAAAGAGAATATTCCACTACTTCATCCTATGTTTGAGTAATTTAATAGGGATTTAAAGCAAACTAGATCAAAACTTAAAAATATTCATATTAAGAATAATTTTTAATTATATAACAAAGAAGGATGATTTTAAACAAAAAGAGAGTCCAATAAATTGTTAAGAATCTTAAAGATCAATAGAAATAATTATTTTTTTTATTAAAAAAAGTGCTATAAATCTGCTTTGATCTATTAGAAGCAGCTATTTATTTCTTCATCCTATAAAATATGACTTTAAAATATCATGATTATCCTATCAAGCAGGGAGGTCGTAAAATGTATTAAGTCGATTTGAAGTTCATGAAGATATAATTTTGTTATTCATTTAATAATTTTTAGTTTCTCTCAATAAGTAAGATTTTATATATCTATGTCTAGCCATTAAACAAACTAGTTCTAATTGTATCTAATTTTATTATATGAATGTAAAAAATAATGCAAGAAAAGCTAGCCACTTCGTTAAATACAGATTTAAATTCTTCTCTCTTCACTTATGGATCAATCATTTAGCCTAATTGAATATTTTCCATGATCTAAGAATTTACTCACCTCAAATCAAAAATGTTTTTGACCTTTCGGTATATTCAGTTTTTGTGATTTCAAATATTATATTGAACATTCATATTCCTTCTGTTGTCACCTTAAGTTTCTTCTAACAGTAAGTAATCCTCTGGTCTAATTATAAGAGAGAGCTGCTGCGCTAGGAGTGAGGCAGCAAGGCTTTTGCATAAAGCTGGTCAGGCTTGAAATTTTAAAGTTGCTGGAAGATCTTCTAACATTTTTCATTTCATTTTTTTCCTCAAAAAGTAAGAACTTTTCAAAAATTAATTATAAAAGATTAAATCATGATTAGGGAAACAGACTACCAACGTTCTTTTTGAACTATCTAGTTTAATTATTAAAATACTGACTTATCTAACTTACCTCCTTTATCATTATGGCAAATAGAATATTTGCAAAAACAAAAACAACTTAAAGCATTTTAAAATTAAACATCTCTTCAGCTTTCGTACTTATGCAACTATCCATAGCCACACAAAATTCGCGCTTAATAATTAAGCTATCCTCTACTTTTAGGAAACTAAATTTTATGATATGTTATTTGACTAACGATTACAAACTTATAGTTTAGGTCAAAATGGCAGCCTCGTTGCGCCTTGATGTTTTTGCAACAACGGAAGAAGTTAGCCTAGAGGTAATAAGTTCCTCATATATGCCAGGCTAACATTCTTATGATGAAGCTCGTTGTTCTGTTGAGAGTAAATCAGTCGAGGATATTTTCTGGGATTAACTCTTCAATAGAATATCGCCAAATTTTACAGCAAAATCAAAGCACTCTCTTGTAGACAACCTTTCAAAGTAGATATGCTATACGAAATGAAATCTCACTTGGATCTTTGGCTCTACTTCTCTCATCACCTTTATTGAGATAAACTTGAGAATGTGATTGCTCTTAAGCGTGAGTTAGAAAAGCTTGCCATTAATTATTGCGAAAAGTTACTCAGAGATGTTTGACAACTTAAAAGAAGCATCAAATTAGTTGAGACTAGTTGCTCTGTCTGCATAGATGGAAGATGCAAGATTTAAGGATACCAAAATACTCCTCCACTTAAGTTTTATGGCGAGCCTTGATTTTTTTGGAAGACAGAAGCATTAAATACTGATTAATTAAGTTTACTTAAAATTTCAATTAATTTACTTAAAGTTTGGTTTAATGATGGGTTATCTGATTATTTGAGATCACTAATTTAAATATCACAGTCATTTAATTCTAATGTCATTCTCCCAGGTTCCATGCCCAATGTCATCATTCTTTACCCACATGCCAACTCCATGCCTTTTACCATTAGAATATGGACCTCCCCACGCCTCTCCATTTGCATGAATAATTCTTCCAAGTCCATCATATTTAGAATCCTTAAACTCGCAAAAAAAAATAAGTCTTATTATTAATATTAATTTTTATCATTTATTTTATTTAAAATATAAAACCAAAGAAAATTAATAGACGTTGTTATACAAGTTCAAATTCAAAAATAGTTATAACATACACAAAGAAAAGAGATAAGATAATATGAATAATATTTAAAATTTAATTATTACACTACAGCAAATTAGCTTCTTCTTCATAAAAGAAAGATATTTTATCAATTTATTATAATCTAAGGTACATTTCTTAAACTTTTTAAATTATACAGTATTTTCTTCTTTAAGAAATTATAAATTAAAAATATAAATTTCAATAATTTTTAGTTATGTTTTATTCAATTATTCTAACTCCACTTCTAGTTTCTTTTAAACATCAAGAAGAATTTGATGAAAAAAGAAAAAGATATTATCTTCTTCTTCGAAAGATTTCTCAATTGAAATTAAGAGCAGCTTAATCCTACTTATAGCGTCGTTTCTTATCTTATATTATAGATGGGGGAGGTACTCTTCAAGCTGGTTTGTTACTCTTTCTTTCTCATAATTGAAATTGTTATAAATGCATTTCTAATTAATTATAGGACACATACGTTTAGATGACAGTCAGAGAAAAGAATAATACAACTGCTACTGCTTTCCTCTACACTGTAATTAGAATTACTATTTAATTTATTTTAAAAATCAAAATGGGCATCAAGTGAACCTGAGGCTCCTCCAGAAATGAGTTTCTTTGTCAGTAAGATTTGACTATTATTAATTTTCAGTTTTACAATTCCTATCTGCATTATTGATTCTGTTAGTCTTCTCTTAAATTTGACTTTTAGAATAGAGAAGAAAGTGATATAATGAGGAGAGAGCCAACTGCAGAAGCGACTTACAGAAAAAAGTGAATACTTCTTTGATTTAAAAGAGCGCGAACCTCAAATTAGCTTGCTCACTGTGAAGGTAAATACCCTAAAGTTATTTTAGTTAGTTTAGAAAGATAAACTGAACCGACAAGAAAATGGAGATAAAATATTGATAAGTTGCGGAGAATGGAAACGCTCAGTTATTGAATCGCTAAATAATAAACTTGCATATCTAGACTAAGGGTGTATTAAATCAGTAGCAGTTGTATTATTCTTTTCTCTGACTGTCATCTAAACGTATGTGTCCTATATTGAATTATGAAGTCACTAATAGGATTGTCTACGAATTCCTAAGTAGGTGAGCCATCTCATACTTGCTGAGAAGGTAGAGATCACAAATAGTAAATACATTTAATTTTTGGTTTTAAATAACTCGTTTGAATTGCTTAAAAAGTGTGCGAGTACAGCCGTCCTCTCCTATTTTAATCCCTCTAACCCTAAATATAGTAGCGTCTCCTCTACAAAAATATAAAGGTCCAAAAGATTTAATTATATAAATTCAATTAATAAAATTGATAACTCAAAAATATGAGCTGAGATACTTACTCTATGATATTTGGCTTCAACTAAAAAAGTTCTCTCTAAATTATTAAAATTAAAGAAATGAAATACTCTTCAGCAAGTCAAACAATTTAGATTTAGTTTTCCTCCTTCAAATTCAAATATAATTCAAAAGCTTGGAGAATATAATTCCTACAAAGCCATAGGTGGGGGAGGATGAAGACCAGATAATTTATGAGCAAAGTAAAACTTTAACATTTGTAGTATTTAGATTTTGTCTATAAATATTACTGTAGCCAAAATATAATTTCATTATCGAGTTAATACACAGAAGTCTAACAGAAAATTAATTGGAGGCAGGAGTTTAATTAAGAATGTAAATAAATCTAATTAAAAACCAAATGGAAACAATCGAAAGCTCTAGCGAGATCTCTTTGTCTTCGGGAACACTTCAAAAGTGCTCATTGTAAAACTTTACTCATCATATTTAATAAAATAAAGAAAGAAAACATAATGTGTAAGTTGACTTAAATATTCATTTTATTAACTCTATTTGCAATTATAACTTGCACCTTCATGAATAATTCTACTTTAATTAGCAAAAGAAGTCTTCTTCTGTTACATTTAATATCTTGAATTCTTAAAGAGTTATATTAACTCAAGTGACTATAAAAAATAATCATCAATGAACCGATCATATCATAGATAGTAATGACTAATCAAAAGGGACTGAGGGACCTGGAAAACGTACTGAAATCCTTTTAGCAACCCAAATCCTGACTCTGACTGAGTCCTAATAAGCCAAAAAGGACCTCAGTTGTTGTTGGCTAGACTTAGATTTTCTCAGAATGATATTTTCCTTATTTTTGGTAAAGAGCACTCCACTTAGGTAATACCTTTTGATGATAACTACAACTATTACTCTATTTTGCAATGATAGTGTCTCATTAACCTAGGGGGAAAGGAATTCAACATTAGGAAAAGTATTTTTTCTTGCAATTTTTAAGGACGTCATTATCAACACACCTTTTAATTATAAAACTATCAAAGGGGAAGAACAATAAGTAATGTCATTTAGTAATGGCATCGACAAGCCTACCACCATATCTTAAGTCTTACACTAAAATTTCAAAATATAAATATCTACAATTCTAAATATATTAAAACTATCATTAAATAAAATATTTTACTATAAATTAGTTTTCCAATTAAAAAATCTTCTCAGTTTAAAATTGATTTAAAAATATTTCTTTAAAGAAATTTAATTTTATTTATATTAATTAACTTGCCATTGTAGATGTCTCCATTTGGCAACGTACGGATTAATTAATTAATTTAATCTAATTAATTCAAATGAAGCTTTCTTCTTCACACAGATATTGCCACTAAGAAAATTATCTTTAATGAAAGATTTCATTAAATCAGAGAGAAATTTACTAAATCTAAATTTCTTAAGTAGGCCTCTTTTGTTACAATGCAAAATATTGTCGAGTCTAAGATAAAAAGCACATTTATTTTATTACGGGGAAAGTAAGGTAGCTTAGAAATTGACGTGCTTGCAAGTATTATAGATTTAGAATTGATTTTTAAATTAAATTATTTATGGCTAACTGGTTGGAGGTCGTTACATACACCCTCACCTAAATTAAATAGTTTTAGTTTGTATTCTATCTAGTTTATTATAACTGTCGGAAAACTGATTAGTACATCAGCAGAAATAGAATATACTTTAAAATAGGTTACAAGGGAAAGTGCTAAACAGCCAACTTACCGAGGGATACATTTTAAGGAGTACCGTCTAGTCGTATACGGCTGCTTCGGTTGTTCCCATTAGTCTAGGTGGATATGATAGGCGAGGATACCCCCCACCATGAGGGGCTCGAACCCACCGATGATTCCCCCTCTACCCTCCTTCAGTTTTACTGTTGCTACAATCATCCTTCTTGTCCTCACTATAAATACCTGTTCTCATAGACACCCACCACCAATGAAGTTCTAACCCCTCCTCCTGGGGATACTGTGTCAATACTCACCTCTCTGCTCTGATTTGTATTAACTCACTCCTATTTCTAAAGTCAAATCAAAGAGACAGATATCTGATAGTGAGAGGCACAACTCCTGAGAAACTCAGTAGTAAGGAGTTGAGGAGATCTAACTGAAAAAAAACTCGTCTATCGAGAACTAATAGAAACTCTATACTGAACTACCTGCCTAAAAATAAGCCCAGCTGATCTCAGAAGAACAAGTCTCTTCAAGGAAGTGGGCATAGGTAATAAACTCAAACCTTGGAACTAAGAACTGCTGACGTATTAATCACTGAGCCAACTTCACTCAAAATTTCTGAATGAGCTTGGTCTCTGAACTTAGCCGGAAATCTACAGCCCTTGATACTGTCCTCTACTAGATCTTTACTCTGCTAGGCTCCTCTCAAACAAATAGTGTGCCACTATAATAGAAGTGTGAGATCACAATCTGTTTACAGTGTCAATAAACTAACTAAATTTCTTATAAGAGACTTTGACAAATGTAGAGGCTGCTATTCTCTTTCGGCTTCTTAAATTTATGTCAATCCTTCAAATGAAAAGAAGATGAAAACATTTGATTCAAACTGAGCCTCTGACATTCTAATAAATAATTATAAGGGATGCTCAGCAATTTCGAAAGCTGAAACTGAATATTCAGAAGTTTGGGCTGTGAAGTATATAGGTACGCATATAATGCCATGTTTTAAGATTACCCGCTGCATTCCTCCTTTAGGAACCTCCTAGGTGGTAGCAGATAGCCGGTGAAAGCCGTAGTGGTCTCCTGATCTGACTGAGCATAGTTTACTATATCTCAGCACCTGATCTCGACTGGCTACACAACCCTAGGAAGAATGAGAATCAAAACCCCATAATATGATAAGAAAGTGAAAATAAGTTGTGTATAATTAATTTCTTTATTAATACTTATAATCATGCGAGTCAAACGCGAAATTACTCAAAAATAACTACATGATCCATCC
>JAJKFJ010023646.1:0-20999 GCA_027382625.1 Tetmemena sp. SeJ-2015 | reverse complement strand
ACCTGAATACCCTAACCCTTTCAAAAAGTTTTCCTTTCAATCCCAACCTAAGGCCGAGTAATTAGCCTCTTTCAGTAGATGCAAGCACCCTTTTTGGGAACAATTTAAAAAGGACAAACACCTCATAAACTTGAAAGTCATTTAAGGGGACCTCAGTATATTTTCCCTTTGGGACGACACTAAACTTATAAAAAGAAAAACCACATATCCAACTTTGGCAAACCCCTCCTTTTTCTCTCTGAAGAGATTGCAAATTTCCCCATCAAAGTCAATTCTTTTTTTCAACTTTACAGAGCAGGGTCTAAAATGGGAACAAATAAGGGGGTACAAAATAGGATGGGAGTAAATAAGTTAGTTTGGGGATGTGATGGAAGCAACAAATGACATAGCGAGTTGCAAGTCAAAGAGATAATTAAATAATCTCCCCAAAGAAGGCACTATAATAGGATTGAACTTATCAATTATTAAAATAATTAGAATTAAATAAAAAAAAGAAAAATTTACCAGTCTTTTTATTAAATTGTTAAATTTTTAAATTTTTAGTCACTGTTTGGATAATGATAAGGTCTGTTATAGATAGACTCTGACTGGAATTTAAT
Organism: Tetmemena sp. SeJ-2015; assembly: GCA_027382625.1. Classification (NCBI taxonomy): domain Eukaryota; phylum Ciliophora; class Spirotrichea; order Sporadotrichida; family Oxytrichidae; genus Tetmemena; species Tetmemena sp. SeJ-2015. Next base: position 20,400 of record JAJKFJ010023646.1, on the reverse strand, counting down.
TTTTAATTTATATAATTAAAAAAATTATTAATAGATGAATGGGCAGGGTTTTCTATAAAGGGATACTATGACCGATTTAATTTTTAGATCTTTTTAATTTAAGCGTTAAATAATTTCGGGGGGGTTAATAATAGAAGGTACTAGTGGTCGATTTAACTAAAGTTGGGATTAAAGGATAGGATGATTTAATAAGTGATTGATTTAATTATTGATTGATTAATGATTAGGAATTTAATTTGTTTCTGGAAAAATTTTAACATTCAATTCTAATATCGTAATATTATTAAAAGAGCTTTTATCTTAAGAGATATAAAATATCACAGCATATCATGGATTCTTCTAAATCAAATATCTAAATATAATTTAAGTTTTATTTAATTTTATTTTACTAAAATTTAATTAAAAACTGAGGTGCTAGAATATCTGATTTATTATCCGTAGATAGATTAGTATTGATTTAATATTTTATAAGCAAAACTCAAACATATTAAAATAATGTTCTAATATTAATAGGCTCGATTAGAATTTTCCTGAGTCCTAAAGAACACAAATCTATAGTCTTTATCGAGCTTGAGAATAAATGATTCATCAGAGTCGCCTTTATTTATTAAGAATTATCTATGAGTACCAGATAAGTATCAATGAAATAATTATCAGTAATTTTTGCTACATTTAATTAAAGTTTAATTTTTTGAATTCTCTAAATTTTGATCGTTGATCTTTAGAAAATTGAACCAAAAAGTGCGAAAATACTTTACATAAAAAAATATTATTGATCTTAAAAAAGCACAAAATGATGGATTATAAAATTTTATATAAAAATAGGGCTTGATCTTATAATTATTGTACACAAAAGAAAATAATATTGGATTTACTGCATTTATATCTTGAGAATAGATTGAAATGTAGAAAAATAACTCTAATGATTCAGTTTTTAATAGAAAAAATTGTTTATCTATTTCGCATTTTTTATGTTACAAAATGTAGAAATTAAATGTATATAATACTAGTCTCCATTCGTTAAGTCTAAAATTTATTTTCAAATTAAAATATAAAATTTAATTTTAAATTAGCTAAAATATCATCAAAACTCTAAAATAAGTAATATAAACTTAACTTTACAAGTCTTAATAAAATTTTTTATTTCAGTTTATTTATTTATATTTCTCTTGCTTAAATTCTATTAATTTAAAAATTTATTCTTCCTCATCTTTTTATTTGAATAATTAGTTTAAGAATGTTGGCATTCATACTTCAATATTTATAAGAATGAGATGTCTCTATAATAATATATCATTATGTGTTTAAAATATTTTTGCGTAAGAGTTTAAAGGATAATTTGAGGTCTTTAAGTTTTCCCTTTAGGAACATATGATAATGTAAGATAGGCTTAGTTCTTAGTTTTTATGATTAAAATGAAATTTTATAATCCTAAAAATTTTTAAAATTATAAAATGCTATAGAAACCAACTTAAAGCCCTAAAATATAATCTAACATGAATCACACGTTAAAATTTTTAAAAAAATAAATGATTTCCTGAGTTTAAGCTATTACTAATCGCACATAAAAAAGAAAATTTATCAAAAGATATTAAATATAAGGGGATTAACTAATATTACCTTTTTCTGTTAAAAAATAATATATTAAATAAAGTTTGCCCTTTTATAGACTCTGTTTAAATATACCGTGTTCTTAATGTGCTTAGTTAAAAATTAACGTAGAGAATTATCTATCATTTTAATTGTCTTAAAAGCTATAAAATTATTTATTTTTTTACAAAATGATTTAAGTCAATTTGATAGTCGTTGATATCTATGGAACTGTATCTAAAAAGCGTTTTTCCAATTTAGTACTTGCCCACATTGCTATGACTTAAAAAGGCGATTGAGTCTTTTACAGTCGCAGATGTAGATGCATGAATGAATATAGATTAAATATTGTTGCTGTAGCCATATTAAGCATAGCAGTCCAAAGTTTAAACGCCGAACTTCATTGTCAAATGGAAATTCAAATTAAATTCCTCTAATTAATAAAAGTACTCTGATTACAAATTTTAGTAGTGAAGTTTTTAGCAAAGTTTATATATCTAAATTCTTCTGCTTTTCTCTATCTTCCAAATTTTGAGAAAAAAATAAAGCAGAAAATCTTAATAAAAAGATTTAAGCCCATAATAATTATCTCAATACTTAGAATTTACATACTTCACAATAGAAGATCTTAATTTAATAGTTGCTGAAATATTATTTAATTACAGATCCCCCATTGTGAAAGGTTAAAGAAAAGTAAAAGAAGCAGTTAATCAAAGCAAATGCACTTTTAAATTTAATGTCGTTCATAAATTAAAGCTCACTGATAAAATACTTAGGAGTAGTGGGAATAAAATGATATAAAAGTCTATTTTCTCATCTAATTTAAAAATAAGTAGCATGAATTTAATTTAGTGCCATTTCATCTGAAGCTATTTAGGAAAAAAATTTGAAATAAATATTTTCAATATTAAAAATAAGCTGACTATGATAGTCTAATAACTGTTAAAGCCTATATAGATTATTTAATATTTATATTATATTTTATATAAATTAAGTCCTTTGGTGAAAGTAGATAAAAAGCCCACATAATATGTCGTATTCGTTGATAATAGTGGATCTTTAGTTCTTCCACACATCAAAAAATAAGAACCAGAGGCATCCATATCCATCATTATAGTCAAAATTAATATTGATTAACTTTTCTTTTAATACGAAAGATCTTAATAAATTAAGAAATGTCTTTCTTCAGCATCCTCATAACATACCTTCAACAAATAGATAAATATTAAACTTTCATGAGAAATAATATCTAAGCTATCAAGCACATATTGAAAGAGGTATTTGTCAAAAGATAAGCAAGAAATATACTTTTATAAATCATTTAGAAAGAGGCAGATTGGCTACAACACTACTAGTTCAATATTTTACTTTTATTGATGATAGGAATTGAGGTAGGGAAGATGTCATTTTTATTTATGAACAGATATTAGATTTTAATAATCGTTAAAAAAAAAACTAGGAAGGATGGATTTTATTTCAATAAAAATATACAAATTAATCTCCTCTATAAGTGCTCAGTAAATGTTGCTGCTTTATAGAATGATGCAAAAATGTTTGATGTTGGGCAGTCTACATTTGGCTTTCCATAAGATTCTTAAGGATAAACATCAACAACAAATGTGTACTCAGAAGAGCTCAAGTTTTAAACTCTGAGCTAAAATTTTGTCCTTACTGTGTAGGAGCCAACGTGCGAAGAGTTAGGATTCATGGAGAGAGTTGATGATGAGGAAGTGTTTGTGAAAGTAAGGAAAGAAGGAGGAGTAGCAAAATCGTCTACTGACCAAAAGAAATCTATTTCTGAGTTGAAGCAGTCCTAGGGCCAGTCAAATTTGTAGGTAACTGGACCTGAAATTGGTAATTAAATCAATTAATCTTCAAGGACATTAAACACAAATGCAAAAATATTCCTTATTGTGAATTATAAGTATTGCCTCTAATCTTAAACTTTAAAATGTTTTTAATTGATTAGTGAGCGCATCATTAGTAAACTTAGGCGCATAGTACTTGCAATTGAGCATGGGAGAATCAAATACTCTCACATTAACGGGATCAGTGAGATACTCATAGTAAAATTTAGTGAAATGACCATAGGTTGTTTATCCAAAAGAAGTAAAGAATTAAATTTTCGAGGAAATATCGTCACCATAAACAAATGAATTAAAAATAGAGAAATTAATAGTTGAGAATTCTAATTAGATATAAATTAAGAAGCAATATCGAATTAGTTCGTTAGATTTCCCTTAAATAATTTTTAAAATGATAAATTCAAGCATTATAAAATTTGAATAAAATTCTAGCGCAAGAATAATTTCATGAAGATTTTTATTAAGCATTTTCCTTCCCAATAAAAATATTTTCAGCGATTCATATTTGATTATTTAGCGCAATTAATTTTAAAACTTCAATATATTTTAATTTTGAAAAAGATAATTATCTTAAAATTAATTTTTATTATCGATTAGCTTATTTATTTAGGCATTTAACTTTTTATGAATTGAACATAGAATTTATTATAAAAATAGGAGGTTTATTAAAATCGACAGATTTTAATAAAACTTCAAAGTCTATTGAAAATTATAAAAAATACATTTTAATTCCCCAAAACTAAAAATAAAGTATTAAATGATACACTGGAAGTAACAGCGCTGAACGAAATAGGCTCCAAACAATCTGAGGATGACTTAAAGTTTAGTGTGAACTGATGCAAAATAGCAGATTACGCTCCTCTTGTATCTAACAATAATAATTCGTCAAGTAAAATATCTTACAGCCATAGTTACCGAACATTGAATAAATCATAGAGTTGTAAATCAGTATTTTAGAAGTCCATTGTTGATAATATCCTCTGTCTTACAGGCTAAACTATTTAACCATATAAAGTTCTTACAATGCAGTTGCCATAATAGCCATGTCACTCTTTCTTATCTTTGTAAAGTATTTGTTTGCAAACCCATACTCTTAGTTTAAAGCATATACGAAGATATCTTATTATAAAAGATTTAAATATTTTACGTAGGATGTGTCATTTGCAAGACTCATTCTACAAAACTGTAGACCATCAAGTAACTAATGATTCCCTAAATAATTAAAGTTGAATAAATTGGCAGATTCTAACATAGTTGATTTTGAAGAGAAAAATGCAAAAATTAACAGTATTCTTAAACTAAACTGCCATTTTTTTCACGAAAGAAAAGTTGACTTTGGTCAATGAATGACCAGGATTTTTAATTTATGGGCAATAAACAACCCAAAGAGTTTAAACTGGGTCTTTTTATTCTCTGAGGAAGAGGTTCCAAAATGGAGGTCAATTTTAATTGAACTTTGAGTTGTAGTATTTACCAAGCTCTCAAGCCTTTCCTTGTAATATGATTAATAGATTTCCCTGTCATTCATTTCAGTAATCACTAGTCAGCTTCTTGTCTTTATGAAGTCAGTCATCTATTCATTTCAATCTCTTGTCTACCGCATGCCAATAAAATCCGCCCCATGCAATATTCATGCTTAGCAGGGCTGCATTTTCCTCATGTTAACTTCTAGTCCTCATTTTATCCTCTTATTGTCCAAAATATGTCCATCTCTTCTCTTATTCTTGTCGCCGCAAGTCTGCTTCTTGTCAGTATAATGTCAGCCACTTGAATTAGAAGCATCAATAAAGATTTAAGAATTATTTAGAAAAGAAAAGCTCTATTTCTTTATAGTTTTTAAAATGATTTAATTATAAAATTAAAACATTGATTCAAGGAGAAAAAATTATCATAAAACTAACAATATGAGTCTGATGATGATCTACAAATAAATACCTTATTTCATTGACAATTAAATAATGAGAGTATTTACTTCTTATCTATCTCTTTTTTGAAGAAAAGTTATCTTCTTAATTGATTAGCATCTATTATAAAATTTCTTATTAATTCTGGTTGCTTATAAAAAAATTTTAAGTACATAATGCTATATTTATTTTTTAAAATATAGCTGAGAATTTAACAAAAAAGATAATTAAATTATATATTAAATTAAAATGGATTAACTTTCCTCCTTGTAATTTTTTTGTGGGAGCGCTCAGTCAAATGTTGTAAGCGACACAAGTTCTGATGAAAATGAAGATGAAGAGAGCGCGCATCATATCTTGCTGCTGTGAGGTGCTACGAAGATGATTAAAGAAGAAACTCATATTAATTTTTAATAAGCTATCGAACAAGCTGCAGATCAGGGGGTGAATCTATGATTTCAACTGTCACCTTTTCGCAACTCTCCATTCATTATTTTAACCAATCACCGATTTTAATTAAAATTCCAACTATAAATATAATATTATTCTGATAATGCCTTCTTTAAGATTTAAATATTGTCTTATTAAATATTTCACTTTGCTTAATTTAGAGTAAGAGGATTAATTACTACCTATGATTTTAATTAAGAAAAAGTTCTCACATAGGTTGAGTTTTCCCTTGAATATTCAATTTGCTAAAAAGCCAGTAAAATTAACTTGAGTTTTATCTTAATTAGATAGCTCTGTCATGATATTTGTTCCATTTGATAATCAATTTTATAATAAATGAAGATATTATTTTTAATTAAGCGGAATACTCCCACAGAAATATTCAAAAGATATTCTTATTATAAAATATTATAATTATAATCTATAGAAGTAAATTATGAAAATTAATTTAGAGATAATTAATCTAAACATATTTAAGCAATTTTTAAAAATTACAAATAAATCCGATTGTCTTTAAAATTATTTTATTAATTTATCATTTAAAAAAAAACATATTCCCTGCGGCTTAATAGGCCAAAGAGGGAACAGAAAACTTTGCGAACCATGCTACTTTAGGGAAATAGGAACCACATTGACCATAAAATAGATTAGTGCCATCGTAAACCATATCATAATTAGCTCTTATAGTTGAGTATGCGTTATATCTAATTGATCTCAAAGCTATCATAGCTCCTGTTGTTTTTTTGAATAACCCTATAGTAGAATAGTATTGCAATATTAGTTTTAACTTTTATATGCTATGATGATCATTCATTATGCAAATTTAAAAGTGTTATTAAAAGCAATAAATAGTAAGAACTGGTTTGTGAATTCATGAGGGAAAACAGGTAGTCTTCAGTTTGAGAAATGACGATTTATTATACTCCACATGAATAATTTGCCTCGGAATAAGTTGCCCACATATAGTACTGCTATCAATTATCAATAATTTTTACTTATGTTTGTTAATATTTAATAAAACTGAATTTATATCAATATATTATAGCCAAAAGAATACAGAGTCCAATATAAACAATTCTAAAAAATTGAAAATTAATAAAAATATACTTTGAAGCTTAATCTTAAGATAACACAATAACCAAATTTCATTAAAAAATATTTTTTTTTATTATTCTAAATAAAAAATAATTAGCTGATAGAAGCCTAAAACTACCACTTGATTCATTTAAATTTTATTCTTGTTTCATTTATAAATTAGACTGTAAATTTTTATGCCACTTATTTACAAATAAGTTAATAAAATGCATTATATTTAAATCACTCACAAATACGAAAAAGGAAAAATATTTAAATATATCAGGAAATAAAATTTAATATGAAACATAATATTTTTAAATAAAAAAATGTTCTAAAACATATTTTTATGCATAAATGAGCAAGTTTTTATTTAATTCTATTTTATTTACTTTTAAAATATTATTAAATAGGACTTCCAGATGAAGATGGAGTTGCTGAGGGAGCTGACTCGGAAAAAAATAAAAGGGAAATAATAAAAGAGTGGCAGCAGCAGACGACGCACCGACTACGGCGACTACAGTGCAACTAGAGCAATACCGATGTATCCGAAGAAAGTAGCTAGAAGATAACAAGACACTGACAGCGGCCACCCTATGACTACCGCTATGAAGCATACTGAATCAGACACCGGAGGCAGAGTGCACGCTCTCTTTGACCAGTCCACTGAGCCCTAGGCATTGCGCCCGAGGCCCCCAGTGACCGGCTGCTCACGCCCTCAGTCAGGGAGGGTTTGAACGGTAGGGATTCTTTTATTGCTCTGTGCAGTGAGTGGCAACGCCAGCGTCCTCTTGAGGCTATCAGCTGTGGCCCCCCTGGTCAGTGGTTAGTACGACTAGAGAGTACCAATGATACATTCGAGGGAGACCGTAAGAGCCCCCATATTGACGAGGGGGACAGGTGGGGGTATTAAATAGTCAATAATAATATAAATAACTCAATTCCTAATCTGTAATCTTCCTAGTCCTATTTAATAATGCTTGAGTTGTTTAATTAAGCCTGATCTCTAGATTGGAACTTGATTATTCTTTTTATACTCAATAATTCATTAAGTCATACTTTTAAAATTGTAGATATCTTCACTTTTATTTTTAAACTATCTGGGGTAAATATCGCTGATATCAATTTTGACTATGTAATTATTCCAAAATGAGTCATAATAATTCCTGAGATCCCCTCTCTTGGCTGTGAAATATAAATGATTTCTAGATTTGTCAATCCTGAAGAAATTAAACGAGGTGTAATCTTGTTCATACCAACCCTGAATTTGAGTGATGTAAAGAACCTTTCCAGTGATATATTCATGCTTCACGAGACCATAGAGATAAGTATCGCCTATTGAAAATACTGTGGCCCAAACTCCAGTTTGATTAGCTCCAAATGCGCATGAAGTGTAAACAGAGCCCTCATTTACGCTATTACTCTTGTTTACTGAAGCTCCAGCCATAGCCCACCCTATCACTCCATTCTAATCAAATGCAATAATCCAAGCGTTCTTTTGCCCATTAGAGTAATAAAATTAACTCATTATATATAGATATTCTAATTTATACTATTTTATTAAATAACAAAGTAGATTTATTCCAAATAATATTAATATTATGAATAAGAAGCTGAAAACAAAGATAATAAATGATTTTAATATTAAATATATAATTTTTAATATGCATTTTTGTCTTGAAGTAATCAGCAACCTAATAATTAGCATTTGTGTTGTATCCACACATAACCAGATTCCCATTAGATTGATCAATATCCCCTGAGTAGAATGAAACTTCTCCTGTGTATTTATCGTTGCCAATAACTTTAGGGAACTACGAATCATTATCAGGACACTAGGGATCAGGAGTTTCTATTGTTAGATTTGGCTTTACTTGGGGCCAAACATAAATTGGCAAATAAGAGTATGCGGACTAAGAATTTACAGTCATAGAAACTGCGAACCATCTCACACCAGGGTATGGAGGTGTGCCAGTAGCGTCTATTTTAATACTATAAGGAGTTGTTGACACTTATTTAGTCAAGTAAGTACTCTTCACAAAAGGGTACTGCAATGTCTCATCGAAGATTGATGACGAGTAAAATGTCATATTATCTCCCTGGCAACTCTGAGTTGCGGGATCATTACTAAAAAATAAGAACTCATTTTCTCTTGGCATTATTTACCTAAAAAATACTAAATTGATATATCATTTTAAATGCAATTTTACAATTACTGTTTATCTGGATATTTAACATTTTTTACCATTTTGATTAATTTAATAAAACATGATTCGCTTAAATAAAAATGTGATTGGTGTTCATGAAGTAAGTTAAACTCTCACTTTCAGCTCTATGATTAAAATTTTCAAAAATAAATAATTATTTACTAAGAGCTATTTTTGTAACCTATTTATTAGCGAGAATGAATTAATGGTTCTTCTTGATTAGATAAAATCATGGCTACACTGTTGTAACCGAAGTGCTTTATAAATCGAGGGTAATCCTTCATTTCGAAAATTCTAAAATAATATAAGCATAAATTCAAGAATAAAAAGCAGTAAAGCAGAAATTATAAATTGAACATATATACAAGCCTTTCTTATAGAATTTATGCTTTGTATTTTTTGTCAATAAAGGTTTAGTCACGATTTCAAGGAGGGGGACCATAGTTTTATTATTCATTTCTTCTTTTGGATATAATGTTAAATCTCAAATACTCTTTTATTTCTACTCTCGTTTTAAATTTTCTAAGTAAAATAAAGCTAATCTTTTATGGAGAACTTGATGAAATTTATAATATTCATATTAATTTGAATAGCAAATCATTTTCACTTCCTGTTTTTATTTTTAAATGCAGTTTAGTACTCATTTCATTTTAACATTTCTCAAATTTTTTAAATATGGCAAACGTGTGGGCTTTCATGTGACGTGGCACATCTGATCAACAAGTTACGCCTGTGAATTAACTTTAAATCGATTAAGTTATTATATGCCCGGATTAGGGGTGCTTAATTCCTAATTATAATTATTATTATTATTATAATAACCTAATTTCATATTATATTTATTGTTTTTTGAATTAATGTATTTCATTTAGCAATACTTTTGAGATAGTAATAGGCAGAACTTCCTTGCGTTACTTCAATTGGATTTGGGAAATAAGTTTAGGGTTGCACTGGTCCAGATTGAGTATAACAATACTAAGTATTTTTGCTGCCCGAGACATAGCTACTAGCTTAATTTTCACCTGTCAATTTCTATTAAATTAAATGAAAAATAATTTAAAACATTCGAATCCAAATATTAATAAGTAGCAAATAGAATATTAAAACATATTTTTTTTAATTTAATTTGATCATGGAATACAATTGGTTAAGCATTCTTACTCTAGCTTGATAATCAGGAGAGAACCATAAACTTTGATTATCAATCAAATCTTATTTTATATGGGTTTTATTTATTGATTTATTTTATCGGTCTTATTTCTTTCAAAATTATCCAACGGATTTGCTAATTTATATTTTTTATAAAATTTAAAACTTATTTATAAAATTGATTTTAGTTAGAATAAGTTTAAATTTTTAATGATATTCCATCATTATAATGCTAAGAATCACAAAACTATAGCCCCATTGAAATCAAAATGTAAATAGAAAATCATTTGGTCATTATAATCTACTAAATCGAATAAACTATAAAAATAGTAAAGAATATAACGGTGGAGGGAGCTGAGACTGAAGAGGGAGTTAAAAAACATTTTTTTAATGAAATATATAAAAAGAGCAACATATTTATTTGAGAGTATAAGTGCTTATGACAGAATAATAGTTTGGATAATCTTGGAAATTTTTGCATTCGTATTTGTAGTTTTCAAAAGGGTAAAGTGATTTCTTCTGTATTACGACTTAGGAGCTGGAATAGGAAGTAGAGAAGTAGTAAGCGTTGTAAGCCATGTAAGTAAACTGAAATGATTAAGCTGCATAGCGTCCAACTACTCTTGCCATAGGAGTGAAAGCGTTATAGAAATTTATTGGTCCATTTACAAGTCCTAAATCTTGATTGAGATATGTCATTTCATACAAGTAGTCGCTTTATCCCATCACAATCAAGTTCCCTGTTCTATGATCAGTTGCAAAATCTAGATTATGATAAAATGAATTGTAGGAGGTTCTTAAAAGAACAATTTTCTTGTATGCTCCTGTATCCTTATTGAGAGTGGCAATGAAAATACTTGCAGTCATTTATTGCACTCCAACATATAAATTTTTTGTCAGATTGTTGACAATTAAAGCTGGTTATAGTTAGTTTACTTTACACTCTCTAGGAGTATTTGTAGTAAAATTCCAGATCTAGGAGCCATTATTTACGTAAATTGCTTGGACTAGGATATCTTGATAGTATGAGGCAGTGATATTTAACAAAGCACTTAGATACACTACATCCTTTTCGTAATCATAGAAAACTTAACCAGCGTTGGTTTAGCTTTGCGTATTACCAATACTCTTATATTAGTAGTCATAAAGTGTAGAGAGTTCAGTTCCATTATCGTACATCATTATATTGCCCGGAATTTAGCCAGCATTTGAATTCCAGCTATAGAGAGCTGAAGCCATGATTAACGAATCATTCCTTGGGAAAGCAACTAGATCATACAAGTTTACTAGGAATATCTATTTCCCATCAATCAAGTTCCTCAATTTGATACTCTTAGACCAAACTAGTTTCCCTTCATTCCAAGTAAACTTCATAATGACTACTTTGTTACTAGAGTAAGTCTAGTCAGTTTGATTAACACTACAATAAACAAATCCTTTAGCAACTGCTAATCCAAGACCAGTCTCATTCTTCCCTTATTGAAAATTGACTTAATTCATCCATAGTACTTGATTCGTTTGCGATACTTTCATGATAAATGCATCATCATTATCAGCTTCAGTAGCAGCAGCGAAACTGTTGTCTTTACTCATATATCCCGTCAAGTAAGGAATTAAGGAGTAACCATTGGGAGCATAAATAAACACCATCATAACAGGTATAGCCGCGCCCTATAAACATGAGTCAGCTTATGAAGTCAATTCATCAGTGATCACGATTTTATTTGAGGACGAGAGAGAATCCCCTGTCGTACTTAAGTCTGTCTCTCCCGTCAGCTATCCCTCTGAGTAAATATTAATCTGTCGGCCTCACCTGGTAAAAATAACCTCGAAAAAGCGTTGGTTAGACATGAAAAAAGCAAAACATAATAACAAGCTTACCAAATTGACTTGAGAAGTATTACTCCTTGATGTTAGCCTATCACCATTAAGTATCATGGCAGTCGCCAGTAGTTAGGTCTCACATACACATCAAAACAGGCTGCGTCTGCGAGGACTACTGCACCCTACTCTTGCACCTAACCCGCCTTGTTCCCTTAATGATTTCTACCGAACTATTGCTCCTTGTTAGGTTCCTATTACTCCTTCATATAGGAAGTCACTAATCTAGGGCCAACGGGCTACGGCTTAAAACGTAGTGAAGTTCTCGCACGGCTTGGGGTTCAATACAATCCGCGCATCCCTCTATTAGACACACTATACAACTTACTACGGATTACTAAACTAGATACAGGGAATGCTCGTTGCTGGGGCATTAAGTAATAGCAGGCTAATCTCCCTACTCTAGCCAAACCGACCATAGATTTTAACTTTCTCATAAAATGATTCCAGTTAAGTAAAATGAGAGCTCGGAAGTGTTTAAAGCTATATTATAAGTTATTATTTTTTTAAGTTTATTTCTTGGATATTAAAGACTTACCTATATTTTAAACAACTATGTTATTATAGCCAGACTGTAATATTCCAGCAGGAAATGGACTTTAAGCACACTAGGATACATTATTATCAGAAATCTTTCCTTAATTTTTATTCTCATTATCCCCAATTAATTATTTCGGAAAATTTAAAAAATAGTTTTTAGATATCTCTACATGCAATAAAATGATTTCATTATGGAAATCAAAGATAATTTAGTCTAAAATAATTGCATTCAATTTATTTTAATGCATAAAGACATTAGTTTAGGATGATGAGAGATTGTAATTAGGGAAGTATCTAATTTGTAAAGAGTGATCATAGAAGTATTAAGTTGCAGCTTTGTATAATTAAATATGCATAATTAAATATGCAAAATTAGTAAACTTATTTTGATTATAGTCAGCATAGCGAACTCTAAATTGCTAAACTGAATAGAGATTGGTGTTCTATCCTCTGTTCAGTTGTATTGAATTGATATTAAAAGTTTAATAGTTTATGCTCATAGCTGAAGTGAGGCTTTGAGTTAAGCTATTTGGATTATAGATGGTAGACATTATCTGCCTGTCCTGGCAGTTTTGTTAAGTTCCTTCAAATAAACAGAATAAAAATATAAAGATTTTATAGCAAGGTAATTAAGTTGCTTAAATAGAAATGGTGCTAGTGGTTACTTGATAATTATATTCTCTGATAGTAGACCCATCTTTAAAATCCTTCAATCGAGCCACCATACCACACATAAATAACTCATAGGTTAAAATTATGGACAAATAAACCAGAATTAATTAAGATTAATAATTTATTTTACTTTTCTAATAAATATTTTTAGAAATTAAGTGAGGAAATTAAAAGTTATAGCAGATCTATATCGTCCTAAAAGAGACAGGATATAATTTAGCCTTTAATTATCAATTTATAAAAGATGTATCATTATGAGTTCTTAAATGGCAAGATATTAAAAATTGAGATAAAACTGCTATTGAATCTGACTAGGAATATTAAAAACATGTAATCAGAGAGTGGGTATCTTTTGTAAAAGCCAGTGAGTTCAATCTCAGCCCAGTTCCACTTATCTGCAGGAGTGGAATAAGCTGCATTTCCAGTTAGGTAGTTGTAGACTTCATAAATCATTGGAAAGTTATCAGTGTTTTTCGTATCTAAGTCAACACTGATGTCTGCAATTGTTGAAACTACAACGTTAGGAGACGCAATGATTGAGAATGTAGGTAGCCAAGTAGTGTTAGATGGACTTATATCAGGTATGTCAAAGCAGTTATCTGCTTTGGTTCCCCTGAAAATCATAAAGCCTTCCTTATTCTAGCCTGAAATCTACAGATTTACCCAGAATGCAGAATACACTTCTGAGGAAGCGCATCCGGAGGAATCAGAGCATTCGTAGTAATTACTCCTTAAGGCGTAGGCTCTAAAGCTCGCAGTACCTGGACCAGTCCAAAGTCTTTGATATTCTCAAATAATATTATAAAATCTTTCCTTTAATTTATAAAGCTGCTATTTTTAGAAAAATTACAGTTAGATCATTTACTCAATAATGAAGATTTTAAGAGCACATTAATTTAAAGAAAATTATTATTGGCTATTAGATTTATGATAAATAATCTATTTTAAGAATGGACGAAATTAATTCACATGTTAAAAATGAAAATTAAATTAAAATCGGTGATTGGTTAAAATAATAGATGGAGAGTTGCACTTTCCTGGAGAAAAAAATCACATATTCACCTCATTATCTGCACCTTGATCGATAGTTTATCAAATAGTTTTATAAGTTTCTCTATAATCATTCATTACCTCTGAGCAGCAAGATATGATGAGCGTAAAAGATTTAAATTGCAATGCTTGGGTTTTAGGAGTTTGTCGTTTAAAACTCTGGACTGATCCCTCCCATACTAAAGTTACAAGGATCAAAATTCTAAATTTTTGCTTGGACGAAAATCAATAATATTCAAATAACATATAGTAAAATTGCCACTACTTAAATATATTTAAATTTAATAATTAATTTAATCTCTTTTTCATTAAATTTTCAGCTATTTTAGATTATCATTCCTAAAGAATTAAAATTGATACTTATTAAATTAAATAGCACGATATATAAGGTTATAGGTTGAGTCTATCTTTGCGAAGAATAGTTACGAATTACCTGCAGTGACGTAAATATTATCATCAAAATCTGAAGTGAGAGTAACAGTATTTATCGAGTATGAGGCTGTGAAAGCAAATTTCATAGCCTTTATAACTGAGAGATCATCTTTGAGTATCGAGTAAACCATTAAAAAGTTTCCACTCGAAGAAGAGATTCCTGGGATTAGTAATTTATCAGTTGAGTAAGTTTAAGGGTCATTGAAAGTCCCATCACCAGTATTCACATCTTATAGCTTTGACTCTAAGTTAACTTCTCCGGTGGATAGGACTCCGGAGGGGGCAAATACTAGTTTTCCTTTTAATTAATCTTTTATTTTAAAGTGTTTAAATAGTTTATAAACAACTCCAAAATAATTTAAAAATAAAAATTAAACTTACTATTGACTCATATAAGAGTTCTTAATAAGTTTAATAAATTTCAATAGAATTGAAAGTTTGCTTTTCCAAAATTTCTATATAAAAGACATAAAGAGCTCTGATTAAAAAATATCACTTAAGATTTATTAAAGATTTTTGTTTGCTGTTTATTTTTAACTTTGAATTGAAATAGAAAATTTCATTTCAATTTTGGGTATTTATATTATTTGATGTCAATATATGATGTAATTAAGATCTTATCGACGTTCACCGAATGAATTTTATTTTGCATATAAATTTATGAGTTTTGATTTTTACTAAAATGCTTTATTTATACTGAGAAAAAAATTGCTAAAGTTATGATTTATTTAATATTTATCTATAAATGAGGTTAACCTCAAGATTAATTCGATTATTGAATAATTTATCATTCAAAATGGACTATATTAAGGATTCAAAGCTCAAATTCGCTTTTAATATCTCTAAATGCATTTATTTAATTATTATCAATGCCGAAATTTGATTTTATAGAAATAACATTCATTTATTTATATATTTTGAATATTTTGATATTTAAAATTAATAAAATAATTTTATTTTAAGAGATAAAGCATATGCCCCTAATTCCTTTGAGCAAGGCAATTTTACTAGATTTTAAATTATCATTCAGTAAATAAAATAGATAGAGTTTTATTAGATCCCTGCGCTCTATAAAAGAAGAAAGAGTCAGTAGTTGCATCTATGAAAACTCTATTGCCAGTATTGTATGTGTTGGAGTTCAAGTAGTTGTAATACTTATAATACGATATAAAGTTCAAATACAAATATATTACTCATATTCTATAGAGATTTAATAAAAATACAAGATTCATCAACATTAAAAAATATTATTTTAATTATCGACCATTATTAATTATAAAAGAGATAAGAAATTAATCAGGATACAAAATTGTCTAAATATAATAGGATAATTAAAGATAATTGAATCACATCAGGGCAGGGAATAATCTTAGCTTTTGATACAGCTTGTTTAGTAATTATATTATATCAACAACGTAACTGAATTTCTCTTGAGTACTGAAACGATGCTACAGTTTTTTTTTTTAAAAAATAAAAATCATAGAAAAATATTTTATAATCTTTTAAAGTATCACAGTGCTGTTGAAAAAAATCTTGAGTCTAAATAAAAAAGGGCAGTTTCATCCTTTTTCTTACACAATAAATCAACTTTTGAAGCGAATTGTGTGTCACACCTTCTTAATTATTGGTAGTGCTTGTCATTTTTAACTTACATAATTAAGGTCATATTTAGCAAAGAATACTCAATTGATTATTTGACTTTTAATGAGGCCATCTACTAATTAAACATATTAGCCACTATTTTTGCTATTATCAAGCCATCTTTGGTACTAGAAAATATTCTAATTTTTCTATGATTAATAAAATGAAATAATTATTTTTAGCTCAGATTTAATTTATTTTCTTTTTTAAATTTCCTTTTAAAAATTATCGGATACGAGTAATTTCTAATTTTGATTGAACAAAACCTGTTAGAGTTCAAGTATTAAACTTTTAAAATATCTAATTATGCTTTAAATTTTCAATTGCTCTCAATATAATCAATCCTTTACTTTTAAAAAAAATTCTACTTACTACTAAAAAACTATATATCAATCTTTTTTAATAAAGTTAGAGCCTTCAACAAAAGTAAGGCCAACTAAATTTTTAGTAGAGCTCGTAGATGATTTATAAAACACGGTCAGCTATTGGATTCCACTTTGAGCTATTGCCTGCATTTATTAAGATGAAGGGTCGTTATTATCACTTGGAAGTTTCTTAAAGAAAAGCACTTTGCCAGAATTGTGCTCTATTTTAAGGATGTGAATGAATTTGAGGGAGCTTGAAAATAATTCAGAGGGCATCATGCACCCAGCATATGTATTAGATGCAATGTAAGCAACTGAATCGCAAGTTGTTGCTTAATCGTAGGGCATGAACTTCACTTTCAAATGCCAAATCCTATTAGCCCTTTAATCTTGAAGAGAGATGAAGCCTTGACTGTTAGTAGCTCCTGTTTCTCCGTAGGGAGTCTTAAACCCATAACCAGCTAGCAAAAGGTTTCCATATTCATCCATAACCATATCCTTCGGGTATACATTTGCATCAAGCCCATATATTTAAGATATTTATAAAAAATTTTGATAGGAACACACTTTTAAATCCTTCATATTTAGTATATTTTTAGTTTGTGAAAATTCTCAATAGGTCAGTTTCTATAAAAAGGAAGAAAACGTATAGTTCTTTATTTCCAAGTATAATTGAAAATAACTCTTCAATGTTTCTTATTTAAAATATAATTATGAAATATAAAAGAAAGTTACGCTCTTCTATTTTTAAAATATTGATGATAGGAAAAAATATTATTTTAAGTCGAAATAATAATGAGTTCCATATAGGAATGGGTAAATGGATTCTTTGCAAGAAGTTAACTAAATAAATTTTATATTTTAAAGAAGTTATATCGTGATTTGGTTATAATAAATTTGGGAGAGCTGCATCATTCATTTATATATTTATTTAATATTAATAATTACTCTTTAAGTTAATAATTTTAGAGTACTCTGACCTTAGCATAGACATCCCTGGTCTATGAGTAATACTTTACAGTGAATTTAATTGAAAAATCTCCTGTGTAGTTAAGATTCAGTGTGAAGAGAATAGAAAATGTGTTATTGTTGCTGTTATACAAGAGAGCTACACTATCAGTGGCGGAAGCAGTTTGAATTTTAACAAAGGTATAGAAAATACCAGAAACATCTGTAAATGTTGGTATTGGGAAGTTCACGTAGGTGTCATAGTTTGAAGTAGTGATTGTGAAAACATCCGGGCTTACTAGAATAGGCAACTCGCATCTTGCTTTCGTTTTGTAATCTTATTATAGTTAAATAGGATTTAAATGTAAATAAAATTTAAATTCTAAGAATTATTCTAGATAAGTGTAAGAAAGTTTATTTCGGAAAATCATGAAAAATAGTTATTCGTAGACACTTTTTTTTTATAAAAAATAGAGTATGAAAATTGTATGTTTCTAATGCTTCTAATTAATCTTAAATGCTTATAAAAGTAGATATAATATCCTCAATAAAACCAATAAATATTTTATAAATGTTTTATAAATAAAAGTAAAATAATCTTTAAGAGTGTAAATATTCTGACTTGGATTATTGTTAAGAAGAAGGGAGTAGGGGGATGAGACTACAAATATTGTGGAAGCTGATGATAATTGAGATGTCTGAGAATAAAGAGGAGTACTAGAAGAAGAAAGGACAAAATAAATACATAATTAATAATAGACAGTTGAAGCCAAAGCAGTTATAGCAAAAAACAATTTAATTATAATATTTACTCATTATTATTTTATAAAATAGAACATATAAATAATTTGACAATAGAGGCGAGAGAGATAAGGTTGAAGTATTTGCGCACGACCAGTTTGGAAAATCCAGCTAGTCTAGAGCTTTGTAAACTATGATTCGTTTGTTTGTGGCCTCTGTAAAATATCCAGAAAATTCTAATCCGACCAGTATCATCCCATTTTTAGAGTCTGAAACCATCCTAGTATTCATCTCATCCAAAAATTATGATATTATTAAATTAAAAAGTTAAAATCTAGGACATGTGACATGGCACCAAAGTCGGCTTGGCTGGACTAGGGAGATTAGCCATTACTCAATTCTCCTGCTACGTTTCGTTTATCCCCCTGGAGGAGATGTAGATTAGTAATCCGTGGTAAGTGGTGTAGTGCGTCTAAATTAGGGGGTGGCGGATTTTAGTAAATTCCAAAGCCGTGCGAGAACTCCAAATCAAGCTTATACCCGCTGGCCCTAGATTATTGAGCTCCATTTGAAGGAGTTATGGGACCCTAGCAAAGAGCAATGGCTGCGGTAGAAATCCTCAAGAGAACTTGGCTGTCTATGTGTAAGAGTATTTTGCAGTAGTACTCACAGATGCAAACTATGAAGGTATGTATGTGAGGCCTGACCACTGGTGTATGCACTGCCCATGCTATCTAATGGTGATCGCCTAACACCAATCAGTCATACTGGTCTAGTAAATTTAGTAAGCCTGTTATGTTTTTTCCTATGACATTTCTAATCAAAGCCAGATTCGAGGTTTTTGCGCCTAAGTGAGGCAGACAGATTGAGATGTGCTCAGAATGAGAGCTGATGGGGGAACATAAGTCAAATACCAGGGGGACCTCTCTCGCCCCGATAAATGAGATCAGTGCATCCTCATTGATTAAACTGACGTGTTTATTGGATGCGGTTGCAACTGTTATGATTGTGTTTTATCTCTGACTTTCAGGGTTCCTCTTTAATTCAGATAAATTCCTTAATTCCATAAATTATAATATTTTAGAAATGATAACTTTAATATTCATTTTATTGAATTAAGGACTCTCAGATTTAATTTAATTTTTAAATATGATTTGACTTCAATAAAAATAACTATTTGAATCCAAGCTTGATGCTTTAGATAATTAAGAAAATTTTAAAATTTTAAAGAAATACTTACTTTAATAAAAATTAAATAAGTTTAAAGAAGAATTTGAATCTGAGGATGGAGTAATTTGTTTAGAAAGACTTTCAATGAGAAAAAACTCATTCCATATATATGATAAATGCAGCGAGATTTTTTCATATGGTGTTTTGTTTATTTTATTTAATTGTTTTGCCTCATGAACTGAAAATGCTAAATATAATTTCAGCGATTCCACAATATATGAATAATATTAAAAATGCATTTAAAATCATCTCTAGAATTAAAATATATAATTCTTTAATAAGCATATGAAGTGAAATATATTTTAAAGAATTATTAAGTCATTTATAAATCGTAATTTTTTTTACCGCTCTCTTTTAATTTAATTCAGTTATTGTAGAAATCAGAATGAAGTGTAAAATTGAAATTATCAAATTAAATTTTTAATTTAATTTGGGGAAATTTTTTTGACCAATTTAATTTACACCTACCGCACAACCTTGAAAATTTTAAATCATACTTGTATATTTATTTGCCCCTGATCTGAAACAATACTTATTTAATGGCTTTAACATACTATAATATTGCTTCATTTCTAATTTTTTATCGCAGCTATTTAAAATAAATAAGAGCGATTTCTAGAAATAACTCAATATTATATAATTATTACCAATATGCACAACC
>JAJKFJ010023645.1:0-20324 GCA_027382625.1 Tetmemena sp. SeJ-2015 | reverse complement strand
AGTTAAATAGCACAATGGTAGAATGAGAATTTTCACAATATAAAATGATTCCATACTTAAGTATCCAAAGGACAAAGAGAGGTCCAACCTTTTTAGTGTTTAAATTATTTTCGATTTAAGATTAAAGTTTAGCTAGATTTCTCGGCATATTACCAAAATATATTTGATAGACTTATTCTCAGATGGACCTAGCTCCTAAATATAAACTCAAAATGGATGAGTTGATAATCTTATCAAATGAGAAAAAGAACACAAAATCTATTTAAAAATTAATGATTATTCTTTACAATTATGAAAGACAAGACAGTAGTAATTTATATATAATATAGGACAACAATAAGGGCAGTTATGTAACATTATACACAATAAATAATTGAAATAATTAATTTAGTATCTCTCGATGCCTAAAATAATGATAGCGCAGACCTAGTTAAATTAAGTTTTAAATGAGTTGTGTTTAAATAGCTTTTATTGTTTCATGCTTCATTTAAATTGACAATCATCTATTCTTATCTTACTTATTTTATAGAGAATCAGATTTCAATCAGCTATATTAAATTTTTATTTTCAAACAAATATTTTAGTACCAATATGAGAATGCTTAAAATAACACCTGATTCGGTAATTATTAGTCTTCAAATACAAATTTTAAATTATGGTTCTAAAAAATTAAAATGATAATAAATAGGAAATGATAAATTTATAATGGAATTAATTTTTGTATGAATTTTTAAGAAATTTTTCAATATACAATTAAAACCCAATAGTTTTAGAAAAGAAAAATTTTGCAGAATAACCCTTATTAATTAAATAATTCTGACTATCAAGGAAATTAATAAAATTTGATATGATAAAATTATTCTGACTGAAGTTTATGATTTGTTTCTTCTTTAAATAAATAAAATATTTAATACATTCTTGATTGTAATGAGCAAACATCTCCTTCGCTTCTACTAAATACATTATTTTCTCAAGAACAACAACCTGTTGATAAACACTTCCACACACGACTCATCGGTTGCAAGTTATAATTCAAATTTGTTTTCTCAGATAAAATTTTAAGCTCATATACTCAGACTATTTAGATTAGCTATTCTAAAAATTTTCCGAATTATTACTTCAAAAATTATCAATAGCGAGTAATTAGCCATGTTAAATAATCTTAAATAAAAAAGACTTTACCAGAAAGCACAGCCCGTCAACTCTGATGACGAATGCACATTTTTTATTGATAATGCATTCTCCTAGATATCGGAGCCAAGTCCATTCATACATAACAAACGAAAGGATTGGTCCTTCTAACCTCTCCAATAAGTTTTAGTTATCTATTCATTAGGACTATGACAACTTTTATTAGTTTAGAAGGAGAAGACTGAAGTATAACAATTATGAGGGCGACAATTCAACCTGGACATTAAAGGGGGTGTTAGTAAAGGAGGGTTACTTGCCCATAGATCTACAGTAATCCTCTATTGTTTTTAAATAAGCTTACTTTATTTTAAATTAATGTAGGTAAAATATTTATTATTACTTTTCAATAAAAGTTTATAAAAGTAATAAATTTAATAATTTTCTCATTTGAATAACTTTTAAAATAAATAAAAATATTTAATAATAATTTAATATTTTATCAATTAAAATATAATCAAGATCAAACAGTAAAGTAAAGTAAAGTAAAGTAAAATTTTAGGAATATAATTAATAATCAATTTCATTAAATCAGCACTTTCGTACTGTTTATAGAAATCAGTTACTATCCTATGTAAGCAAGATCAAACAAATATTGCTGTCACAGAATTAATAAACTTAACTGCCACTATTTTGATCAGAGGAGACTTTGCAGGCAAGCTTTAGATTATTCAATTCCAGTTTCTCAAAGCTAGGAACATTAGAGATTTATTAAACAGCTATATTTATTTAATGGGAAAGGCATTTCTAATATGAATTAATTAAAAGACGTTTGATATTTAAATTCAATGTTGTACAATAGCATTAAGCAAATGCAACATGTGTATTCCCCTATAAAATACATGTCAATTGCTGCATTAACTTAATTTTTTTTACATCTTTTTAATTACACATTTCTTTACTCGTAGTATCAATAATGCATTTTATATAATTAAAATAAATTAACTAGTAATCATGATATATATTTTATTAATTTTAATCCTTTTAATAAATCTCTTTATTGGAGTTTTAGATACATAAATTAAATTAGTGTTAAATAAATTTTTTTTACTAATGTATAATAATTGCAGATTAATTTTAAATCGAGTATTCTTTAAAAAAGAAAAACTAAAATTTTTTAATTATTAACAATTTCCTACTGTAGCTGAAAAATGTTCTATTAATTATAAAGAGATTCAACAAGCTAAATGCCATGGCTACTAAAACAAACCCAAAATTATTTTAATAAAATATCATGATGTTACTTCCTTGTTCAAGAAGATAAAAAATCTTTAAATCTATTAAAGTTGAGAATTAATGGATGATAAATTAAATATAATTAATTAAAAATTAGTTTAATGGATAGCAGTTGAAGTAACTTAAACTTAAAAATTATTAACTATGATAACTGAAAAGATTTTAATGTGATAAATGAACATCATTCCTTCTTTTTATGGAAGTGATATAATTCAAAATTAAAGTTGAAAAATATGCTAAATCTTTTTTAGTCATTATATTTAAGTAAATGAGATATTTTATCGAGCTGTCGGAGGGTACAATCAATATTATAACAATAGAATTTTTTTAATAAAAGTTAATTTGTCCATCAAACAATTTATAGATCAGAGGGCGAATCTATTAATTAAACTGAAACATTGTTGCAACTGGCTATTTATTATTTTAATAATAAATCAATTTTAAATTTCCCTTATACTTTAGACATAAATGTTGAATCTAAATCTCTATAAAAATTTATTATACTTAATTAAATTATAATCCAAATAATTATATGTTTAGAGTTAAGCTAGAAAATTGAATTTATAATTTAAAAATAAGGAGGGTGCCTTTCCTCGACAGTAGAATTTAAAAAAGAATAAAGGATAGAAAAAATATGTTTATAGGGTAATTTTCACTACTAAATCTGATTATTCCAGTGAGAGAGAAGCACTAAAACATCTAAAAGCTTGAGGTCAGCTGCACTTAAATAAAATCTATACTCTGAGCTATTTTTTAACTTTTAAGAAATTTTAATTGCAATTTAAAATATAGAAACTTATTTTGAATACATAGCATGCTTCATCTTTTACAATAGTGATAAAATAGCTGAAAATATAGATTTTATTTATGTGTAGCTGACCTCTAACTGTTCGAATACTTTAACTGGAAATATAAAATTTAGGTGCGAAAACTATTCTATAAACATATTTTTTATTACCTTTATTTTTTATAAAATTTTAAGGTAGAGGAAAGTCTCCCCGCAAAAAACATAAAAAAAAATTATTAGTTCAATGCAAGTTTGGACGACTTGGAGGCAATAAATGTTTCGGCAGTAGAGACAAACAAAAGACCCTGCAGCAATAATTGGTCCTCTGGAAAAGCTTTGGAATATTCTGAAAATGGTGAAGCAATATCCCTTCAAGAAAATTCAGGAATTTTTCAAAACGTTGTTGGAGTTATGGCTAATCAACAATTTGTATTTTAATTTTTCGAATGAAAAATATAAAGGAAAAATATTTCAAATCTATTTATCATATCACATTACCTTAGCTAAATCTAAAATGTTTCATTATTCAATTAAATTAACTTTAAATGAAAGAAGAAGGCGAAGCAGGTATTGTTGAATACATTAGCTTCTTCATCTTTTGCTCTGAATTTCGAGGTGACTACAAGGACCCTAGTTATTACTTTAGAAAATAAGAATACTGCATGCTTGGCCCAGATATCTTCCAACCGCTTGGCCCTGTAAATAAGTACTTCACTGACGAAGGGGAATTCGAAAATGTGAGCGTGAAAACCCTGTATAAATTTTATATTGCTTTCGAGATAATTAAAGTCAGACCTACAAAGATAATGAATGTATTAGCAGCAGCCTTTTATATTGGCTATATAGTCTATGACCTCAACTGCTATATACTTCATATCGTGAAAGTAGAAATCTAGAGGGGAAAAGGCTTTGCTAAGGCTTTCTTAGCTGATCTTGAACTCTCAAGGAATAAGAAGTGTAGAAATATAAGAGCGAAGCCATAATTTGCGGGCAGAGAGAAGCCTCTCAAAGCTCTGGCTTCATTAAGGCTATGGGTTTTACCTCCTCTTTCTTACCTAGTTACATTTGCCTCGACTGGAATAGGAAAAGTATCCTTTTTAAATAAGTTGGTGGAGGGAGGAATTGCTTTGCAGATCCTTGATAATATATCAGCGGAGGGTAAGTATTCAAGATTGCAGTTAAGTAGCGTGGAGGAGAGAAAAAATGACAAGAGCACCAAGAGAAATGAGACTTGCAAATTGGAAAAGTTGGAGGAAGTATCAGAAATAGCAAGACTAGAATAGCATGTAGCTCAAATCAGATAAAGAACCCAGAGCAGATACTCCAGACTCAATCCATAGGTATAGGAAAAGTAGATGGTAAGAGAGTAAAGCAAATGCGAGCTGACTAAACCAATGGGAGCCTGGAAGAGTCAAGAGAACTAAAGGGAGGCTTAGTGAATAACTGTGGTTCCTTCCACAAGCATTGCCGCTTTGAGGGTTCGCTGAAAGTAATTACAGGAAATTACTGGTACAGACATGCCCAGGCACACTTAGATAATGATGCATCCAGAGTTGACATTGCTTTTGAAAGCTGCAGTGGAGTAGATTGTGCATACTGTAAAGAGTGTCATTCTCTCAATCTAGAGCAGTACTCAATTTCATGTCAATTACTGAACATTTTAAAAAAATCTGCTCTTTAAGTAAAACAGTGCGATCTGGGTTAACTATTCCCTGGGAATTCTTTATAAATACTTTAGGGAGAGAGCAGAAGTAGAGCAGACATGGAAGTACAAGTTGGTCAAGTGCGAGGTCAATCAAAAGATAAAAACATCTAAGAGTTTTAGAGGGATCTTGAATAGATCATTAAAATGCAAAGAATGCTTAAATCAGTATATAGAAGTAGGAAAGCCGAAGGTAAACAGGCTCAGACTCTCAAAGTGAGGCAAGTAGCCAAAAGCAGCTTCAATTACTAGAAAATTAAGGAGCTGATAAATATGCAACTCCTGTGCTTTGTTCTTTCAGTTAGTTTTAGTTTGTAAAATTGATATAAAAAACTCAGATATATAAATGCATTATAATCAGAGGATGCTTCTTCTATAATATTTCAAAATGTAGTATATTGTGTCATATGATTTGTTTATTAAAATTGTTCCTATCAATAATTTTAAGCGTAAAAAGTAATTTTTTTATTTTGTGAATGGAGTGCCAATTTTTTCTGGCTTGTATCCTCAGAGTTAATACGATGCTTTATCTAGCTCTGCTCCTCTAGATCAATGTCTTGGAAGTTTAACTTCGTTTGGAGTGTATAAATACCACAGCTACTCGCCTTGCATCTTAGAATCCGCTTTCAAAACTTCTCTGACTTCAGCTTCTCTGTGCTAATCTACCCTATCATGCTCGCAGACTCCAATAAACTACGCCTTGTCTTAAATAGATGATTTAAGTCAGAAGACACTTAAGTAATCGAAATAGCTAAAGATGGTCATCAGATCCTCGGGTCATATAAGAGCGATGGGTCACTTTGGCAACCTTGTGAAGTGGATATTTGCAACAAAGTGAAAATAAATGAGAGTTATTACTATGTATTAACAAACTTCTACCCCTTTACATTAGGATGCTGAGGACCAGCCACAGCAACTGAAAAATATTCCCTTACTTACACTACTTATCAGTTTGCAATTCAAGAATGTTTAATTAAACTTCAAATCGACCTCAGAGTCTTTAAGATTTTCTTTTGTAAGTATGCAATGAATGTACTTTGATTTAGCAAAATAATTTGAACATCAATGTTATTTCAACATTAAGATCCGTTTTAATAAGAATTTTTAGTTGAATGCATTTTTATCATTGTGGTGTTATTTTTAAAATGCATCTTATAAATCAAAACGAGAAGGAAAATTTTTTATTTTAATAAATAAAAATTAATTGATAAATATCATATTATCTTTTGATTAAATAAATAATATAGACATTAATCGCTTAAATATTATTCACAATAAATCCGATTTTAAATTAATAAGTTCAGAATGCTAAGACGAAAAGAATTGCTATTAATTGAAATATTTAATCGTCCTTTAATTTATAGCTATAACTAGAGCTATTTGCAACAAAAAATAATAATTGTAAATTTAATCGATAATGATACTTTTGTAACTAAAAAAAACCGAAAATAGAAAAAGTTGACATCGTCTTTATTCCTTTATTAATCTTTTACTTTGCTTGTAAGCTTATAATTGTCCTATATTTTTAATTAAAGAAACAACCATTTAAAAAATTTTATTTATTTTTTCTTCAAATATTAAAAATATTTTGGAGTTAATAAATGCATATATAAATTTTGAAACTCATTTTAATAAAAACTTGTTTATTAATTTACTATTTAGACACTATAAGAAATTTGTATTTTAAATGTGTTGTAAGGGTGGCGAAAAGTGGGACCAGAATTATCATAAAATTTAAGGTATTAGGGTATTACATATAACTACACTTCCTTTTAGGAAAACTAGTATTTTATGTCAGAAGGAGATAATTTTAATTTAAGCAAATTTATTTTAGTTGTTATCATAACTCTTTGAGTCTTTTAGCAATTCAGTACTGTAAAGCAAAACTTGAAAGTAGCCTATATTCTATCATTTGATCAGCCACAAATTCAATGAGTATTATCGAGCATTTCTTACAAATTAAAATTAAATAAACATTTAGAGGAGCTTTCTTTAACATGATAATTTAGAAGTAATACTAAACTGAATCTTTATCTCTTACTATTTTTAAATTGCAAATAGAATTTTTATTCATAATCTTTTTTACAAAATTATTTTAATACTAATAAATAAATATGGGGGATTGTAAGTCTTTATGGACGTTTTCCCTCAGATGCATCAACTGTACTCTCTAATTATTTCATCACTGATTTAGGGGCTCACTGCCGATAGCTGCAAGTGGAAGTGGGCGCTGTCATTCACTACACAGAGAATTTTAAAGGAATCCCATCCTCTTAAACCCTTCCTTAATTAGGGCACGAGCTACTGGTCTCTTGATAGCATCAAACACCTAGGGCACAATAGATTGGTGATAGAGAGTGTGCACTCTGCCCAGTTTTGTTAGTTAAGAATACCTCATAAATATGATCTTAGTCAGGCCGTTGTAAGTGCCTTGCAGTCCCTTCCTTTGCTCTCTCATCTATGTTATTGAGCCAGTGAATTCTCATTCCACTCTTTTTATTCCTTATTTTATCATTCAAATAGTGCTATAAGTAACACCGTTTTTATCTGGAATTTCTTTAATACTATCTTTGAAGTTGAATATTTAAAATATTTCTCTTTTTTAAAATGAAGTTCATTAAATTTATAATAAAAGAGAACTTATTTTTAAATTTATAAGTTATTTGAGAGTTACCACTTATATTTCAGTATGATACATATCGATTTGGGAAATAAGTTTGTTTACTTTTTATCGCTTTCAATAAAGGAGATAATGAAAATGAAAAAGAAGAGAGATTGTGCTTTGGTGAGCATTATATACGTTTTATTAAATTTTAAATATTATTAATTTTAAATGGCAGTAGGTGATTGTTGACCTTGCTACAAGTACATCTTAGACATATTTGAAGGATGCAACTCCTCCCACCAGATCCTGTCACCCACCAACATAGGCTAATAGTTTCAGCTACTTCGACCTCCCAGGTGAGGTTTCATAGTTCCTTGCCTATAAATTTAATGTAAGTAATTAGAAATGAAATCAAACAGATTTAGGAACATAACCCTCTGAATAAAGGAGCTTGCAGTTCACATGAGAAAAGTACAAGAATAAGAACTGCAATGAAACCACACCTGAGAGCAAAACAAGAGCTGAATTTGTAAAGAGGAGCTTCTGTTGGTGGTGGCAGGAGCTGGTGGGAGGAGTTGCAGCCTTCGAATAAGTCCAAGATGTACTTTTAGCTAGTTCAACAATCGCCTTCTGCCATTTAAAATTAATAATTTTTGAAATTTAATAAAACAGATATAAAGTTCACCAAAGCACAATCTCTCTTCTTAATCATTTTCATTATCTCGTTGAAGAAAACAATTTTAAACTTTATAAAGATGAAAGAATAAATATTTTTACATTCATTATCTTTTAAATTAAACAAGACTTAAAAGCTGACGAGAAAAAACTTAATATATTAAAAATATAAAGAAATAAACGAGAACACTGTAAAGATATATATTTTAGATTCTAAAAGCAGAAAGATTCGTACTCCAGAATAGCCTCTTATGACTGGGTGTTCCTTTCAACCATAAGAAAGGGTAGACAATTTCTTCGGTGAAATTAAAGTAGAAGGGGAGGCCTATTTAACTCGAAGTATTTTAAGCTCACTTTGATGAGGATAGCTCCACTAATGTAAAGCAAAATATTTTAAAGTAGGGGAGAATAGAAATCCCTCTAAAGACTTTAACGTCTTTTTATATTTCCCAGTCAACATTATATTGAAATCTTGTAATAAGCACAATTTTAGAATATTATATTTTTTAAAGGCTTCTTTAACTTAATAATTCTCAATATTACAGACTAGATTCTTTCTTTTTTTATGAAGCCCCTCATTAAATTACTATTTGAAGTAACTAAGAAATAATTTCTGTTAAATATGAGAGTAATATGATTAAATTATCTTAAATCGATTAATTATTTGCGTCAAGGAAGATTGAACAAAAGCCATTGATGATTTCATTTAATATTTTGAAACATAAAATAGTAAAAATGAAAGAAAAGAATGGAGAAAGTAAATTGCTAGCTACTCAAATGGTCGGAAATCACTTTGAAAAACGTGTAAGTAAACTTTTTGTATTGTGATATCATTTTAAAGAATTTAAATAAGATTAGTGCTTATTTATGCATTAATTGTGACTTTAATTTATGATTGTTTCTACTCACTGACCTAGTTCAAGATGGAGCTAAATTAGCTGCAGTGGCATGCATGACTTATCATTAAGACTTTGAAAGATCCTGCCCACTAAGAACTAAATGAGCTGAAAGTATATCTGATAAAGGTAACATTTACTATTATTTAAAGACATCACGAGAGAGAAAAAAAGTACTAAAGAAGATATTATATTTAAAATTAAGCAATAACTAAAAGCTTAATAAAAAGAAGCCAAAAGATGATAAGAATAATGATAAACTGAACTAACCCAAACCAAATTCTTCTCCAGTGAAATCAATTATCTGTTTTTTATATTTTTCCAATCTCAACTTGGGATAAATAAATCAAATTATTCCTATATAATTAATTTAAATCTATCACTTTAAAACTAATCTTCACTTATCATTTTTAAAAAATTTCAGGAATAAATTTTATAAAAGCAAAAACTTTTTAATACTTAATAGTAAAGGTGGCGGAGAACAAGAAATATTCTTGGATATGATATCTGGCAACTACAAGGACGTCTAAACCTTATAAGTACTCGGTATTACTAAGGCAGAGATTCCAGTCCTCCAGTGTTGCTCCTTGGAGATAGTCGCCCCCCAGCACTCCGAGCGAGAGTCTGCGAAGCCAGACCACGCCTTCGGGAAGGGAAGGTTTGAGTAGAAGTGGAGGCCTCCTCCTCTCCTCACAGTGAATGACATTGCCCCGACCTAGCCTTGGCGAGGACAGTTGGTGTGAGATTGACTCTGCTCAAGAGACTTTTGTAGAGCTGCAGTAAAGGATTTCCTGGTCAGTGATTCTTTTGTTTAGGTAAATTAGATCAAGAGATGCTAGGAAACTGAAAGACTACCTCTACTATTAAATATTAAAAAGTTTTAATATTTGAGATTTCATTCTTCCTAAATTTTTTTAATTCTTTTTTCAAATTTTATTAAAGGTTATGAATTTCAAGATAAAAATATAAATCAATTTTAATTTTAGAATTTAAAATCTAAAACAGATCTTTAATGAGAAGATTAAAATACCAATCTTTTTAAAGGCTATTTAAATTAGGAATTTGTGTCATAATATTTAAATATAGTTATGACACACAAATTTAATTGATTTAGCTTATTCATTGAATATATTTATGCCAATTTTAAACCATAGATATTTAAACATGTATATTTTATGAGAATTGGAAATATATAAAATCTAACCATATTTTAATTTTCTAAACTTAATCTTATTTTTTTTTATATAATATAAATTTAATGACTTGTATAGAATTAACAATTTATCCTTAAAGAAATAAATAAAACCTTCTCAATTAATATATAATCTCTATCTGAATACATTTGCATCCCTATCTAAAATCTTTGTGAGACCTCCAATTAAGTTGGCCTTATTAGCAGATACAAATCTAACTTGGCATTGAAGAATTAATTGATAAAATTATTTAGTTCCATCAAATTAGATTTGAGGAACTCCCCTGTGCTATTTGACTCCTTCAAGGAGCATGAACCAATAATTGCTAAAATTCTAAACTTTTTTTAAAAAAAATATTTGATGAGTTTCCATCTGCATTACCTTCTATATTTCCATAGATAACCTTAGATACTTAAAAAATGAGTATAGGATATTATAGGATCATGCTTATTTTGCTTGTGGAATAGTGTTGCTCTTTCACTGTTTAGGGCTTAATCATAATAATAAACCTTCAATTAAAGCATACTACTACTCTCATCGCTGCATATATTGTATCTTTTGAAGATTTCAAGAACAGTTTAAAGGCTATCTCTGCAATTAGTTCCAACAGACTAAGATACAAACGCAATTATAAACTTTTTATTTTATAAGTAAAGTAAAGTAAAGTAAAGTAAAGTAAAATATTAGGAATGTAAATTATAAATCATTTTCAAAACCAGCACTTATCGTACTAGTTAAGAATAACGATATTATATCCTATGTAACTTTTTATTTTATAATTTAATTATATTTGCAGTCTTATCAAGGCCTTGAGACCAATTTAAAATATATGAAATTATTTTTGGAATAGCACCCCATTTTTAATAAAATTTTAATGATAACTTGTTTGTTAACATTTATTTATATAACTAAAAATAAGATTAATTTTAAAATCTTAAGTCACAGTCAGTTCTAAAATAGGTCTAGTATTTTCTGTTAAATTTATAGATTAAAATAAATGATACAAGTTTAACTTAAATTGTTGTGAATTCAATTTATAATTTTTTTAATCTCTATTTTAGAAAAGGTAAATTTTATTTTTTTTAATTATATTTAAAAGAGTTAGATTGTATTATTTTATTAGAGATACCTTGAATAATCACCTTATTAAAAAATAAATGTATAATTCTAGATTTTTCTCCCTTACTAATTATTAATATCTCCTCAAATATGAAATAATTTCAGAAATGTTAAATAAATAAAAATTAAAATGCAGTCTATACCAAAATGATAAATAAAGAATCATTATATGTGAGTGTGTGTATTCTAGAGACTTTTTTATTCATTATAATTTCGTTAAAGTTTACATAATTTTGGGACTTATTGATTAATTTTTGCTAAAGCAGTTTTATAAAATGCAATTTTTTAGGTTTTGCTTATCTAAGAAATGTTTGGTTTTCGTTATTTGTTAAAAATTTGATTTTTTAAATTTAAGAATCTTCCAACTACTGACAAAATAAGACTTGAAAATATTTGGAATGTGAAAAATTGGTTATACTAGTAATATAGAAGATGAGCACATTTAAATTGTTTCTTTTAAATCGATTTATAATTGTGTTAAGATTCTGCTGCCAAATAAATTTTAAAACAAAAAACTAGTGAATTAAAAATAACAGTAATCTCATATTAAACAATAATTTTTTGGTTAAATTCTTTCTTAATCTTTATAAATTTGATATCTCTCTGTCTCTATAAATTATTTATAAAATTAAAAGGGAAAAAATAAAATATTATTGTTTAATTATTTAACATTTACAATTAAATTTTGAGTGCTCTTCATTTGCTGAATAGAGTTAACAATTAGTATTAAATATAGAGTGAATCTTTTGTTCGTTTGAAAAATGGTAGAAAGGAGAATATAAGAAGGTAGATATTTTATCTAAAATAACTAATCTAACCTTCAAAATGATATAGTCGACCTCCCAGAGAAAGATTTGCACAATACCTACTAAGTTCTGAAAGCAATCAGCAAAGGAAGTTTCGGAACTGTCTACCATGTGAAGGATACGAAAGGAAACAACAAAGCGGTCAAGCTGATCAAGGCTGATTAACAATTTACATATAATGAAGTTAAAATGGTCACTTAAATCCCTCCTCACAAGCACATTGTCTCATTCTATGATCAATTAATTATCTATTGAAAGTACAATTAAAATAACTCACTAAGATATTGTTTTGCACTTGGCTTGAAATATTAATACAAATTCATTTAAATAACTTCAAGATTTACATATCTATCAGCTTTCCATTATTATTATTTGTGAAATCTTATATCCAAAACATACTTAGAGATCTAATTTTTTATAATTTATAGAGTTCAATTATGTAAATTTGAGATATTTAACTTGTATTAAATTCAAAAATAGAGCTGGATTTAAATTTTAGCTTGCTTTCCAATATAGAATAAACACAAATGGTTTAAATCTTATTATAAATTCATAAAGTCTATAATTTGTATGGTTTTACACTTATAGCGTTTTCTAAAAAATTTCATAAAATATTTTTAATGCAGAATGCTTTTTATTTATTATTTCTTATTATTGAAGAATGTCTATTTCTTTTTCTTTCTTCTAAATATCATTCTTAAAAATTAATAAAAATCTTTAAATTTTTTCAATTTCAGCACTTTATAGATAACAACCAGGGCACTCATACTTTTTATACCAGCTCATTTTAATAAGAGCCAGTGATTGATGGGCATTAAGGAAATTTAGCGCTCCTCCCTAAAATTATTTGTTAAGTTTAGTAAAATATGGGTAAAATACGTATTGGTGATTGCGTAAATACATACATTCATAATTTGATTTGAACGAGAACTTATATCTGAATATATTTTGCTTGCCCTTTATTTAGATTCTTCCACTATTTATTTTAGTATTTTCCGTGTTTTTATGTTATTACGAAATTGTTGAACTCAGTTTTTCATATAAGTCCTTCACTTACTCCTAAATTCATTATCAACTAAAGTTGTGAATATCTTACTAGAATTTAAAGCAATGAGCATCTCCTCTTTACTGTGAATGAGTACTTTGCTTATAGTCAAAACTCCAAAGGCCTATCTCATTCTAATTGAAGGGTTCCAGTTTGCCATCTAATTAAACTAAAAAGACACATTAATTATATAATTTATCAAATAATAAGTCTAAATTATGGCTAAACCCAATCAATGTATCAATAATAGGATAAAAAGCTTCAAGGTTTACTTAACTTTGGTTTTTAGATGCTAATAAAGACAAACCTTAGTGAATAGAGAAGAGATTTAGAATTCCTCATTCTGCCATTATTCATTTTTAATAAATAAATGAAATAAAAGTTTTTAATTTTAGGAAATAAATTATGGTTGTAGCTAGTTTTGCAATTTAAAAATCTTGATTAATTATTAGCCAATATGTATTTGACCCATAATAGCAACACATATAATTATTATCAAAATTATTGTTCAAATAAGAAGGTTAAATTATATTTTATATCAATTAGGAGGTTAAGAGGTTTTAGACTGCGCTTAATGAAGATTTTGCCATCCACTTTCATCCACTCTATAATTTAATTTATGTAAATGATACTTAAGTTAATAAAATACTCTAGAGAAAAAATGAAAATTTTAATTTATTTTATAATTATGATAATTTATCGTCTAATAATTTTCATTCTATAATATAAGAAATATATTTATGATGCTTTCAAATACTAAGACAAGGTTGCACTAGTTATGGATTTCGCTTTTGGGGGTACCCTGGATGATCGTCTTAGAAACTGCAAGCAAGACAACAACTTTACAGAAGAAACAATCACATAATAGGTGATGGAAATTCTCTTAGGTGTCAAACACCTTCATGATAACAGGATCATTCATAGAGATTTATTTTATTTAAGACCTCAAACCTACAAATATTCTCATTGACTCTATTGGTAATATTCATAAAAATTATGTGCAAAAGTTAATTATACTGCTATTTAGGATTAAGTAAAGCCTTAAAATTAAATATCTTTTAATTTAAAAAGAGAAACCATAAAATTGTAAATTTAACTTATATAATAACATTGCTGAGTGCCAAACATGCAACCAACCTCTCTGGGGGCGAGGATAAACATTTTTTGTCTAATCTAAATTACTAAGTTATCCACAGGATAAAATTAATTTTAAAACTTCTATTATTTGTATAGTTGTTGGACGGAGTTATATGATCGCTTTTATATTGTGAAATTTAGTATTTTTAGTCTATATATGTATCTTGCTTTTAAAATTAGCGAATTAGGAGGGTCATTGTGAAATTACTCACTTTATTTACAAGTCTACTGAGATTACTCAACTTACTTCACACAATCTTTTGTTGACGGTTATCCAATAACTTCTTTTAAAACCATAATTTGCAACAGACAGATTATTATGCTATATTTATTCGAGGGTTACTCAAAGTCATTTAGTTTTGGCCTGTGATTTCATTCATTTCGATTAATCAAATATTTTAGAATGTTAATTTTTTATTTTAATAATTGTTTAAAATAAAATACGATTCTATTAATTTGAGAGGACATTTTAAGAATATCAGGATAGCTGATTTTGGATGCTCTAAGCTGTTAGGTTTAGACTAATCAAAGCTAAATTAATTTATGTTTTTAAATACGGTGGTTGGCGCACAAGCATTCATAGCCCCAGAATTGCTAAGAGATAATGTAAGATATGACTTTTCTGCAGATATGTGGTCTTTGGGAGTAGTTATTTACAATATGTGCACAGGATTATTCACTTACCAAGGAGAACCAATATATTTGGCAGTGAGAGGAGGAGACTATCCTCAACTGCCACAAGAATTTTAAAAACTATAAGGCTTACTCAATAGTCTACTTGTTTATAATCCAACAAAGAGACTTACAATTTAGCAAGCTCTTGATCATCAGGTTTTTGCCAAGTATAAATCTCAACAACTTTCTGAAGTTTTGATACAAGAACTCAAACTCAAAATTTCCTAACTAGAAGAAAAAAATAAGCAATTGGAGATTAAAGGCAACTCAACTTAAAGTATGTCAAATATGCAAAATGTTTTCAACAAATTCAACATTATTGAAGATTTTTAGATAAATATTAGACTTATTAAATTAATGATTTGAATAATTTATAAATATTATTAAATAAAATATACATAAACTTTATCTTTGCGCAGACAAGCTTATATTTTCAATTAAATTTTAAAATTTCAAGTATTATTACATGGTTTATTTCTTGTTTAATATTTTCACTTTTATAAAGATTTATATTATATCGAATACAAATGATAAATTTGGAATGAATAAGAATTTTAAACTTTGGGGTGATGTAGTATATTTCAAAATTTATAGCAAATATAATAATAGATAAAAATAAATGAGGTTGCTAATATTTAAAAGCAGGAATTAATTTATGATTCTTTAATGGATATTCAGTCAAAGTGTGATTGAATGAATGGACTCAATATTATCCACTAGCTTCTGTACTAAACAATCTTTAAACTTTCATAGTAAATCAGAACTTAAATGATGAGTCATTTTTACACAATTTTTCCAATCCAACAGAACTCTTTAAAAAAATTTTTTTGCAGACCTATGTTTCTACAAGATTAAGTAACAGCAGCAAAACAAGCAAACAAATAGTAAGCTGAATACTGTGAAAGAAGAATATAAAAATAGGAAGCGGAAGAATAGAATTAAAAAAGGAAAAGTATAAAAATAGATAATTGATGTTTTAAAATAGTGAAAATTTTACCTGACCCAGTTATATCTCAAAATAATTAATCTAAAATTATTGCATTTATTTATCTTGAGATGATATAAATTAATTTCCTTAAGTACAAACTTGTATATTTATTTTTTCAAATTTTCTAATACAATATGTTCTAACAAATAAACAAATTTATTTAAAATCTAGTTAATTATCTTATAGCAGTTGAGTCTTTCTCGATCTCTAAAATCTGTTAAAATCAATTGATTACTCCCTTTTAAAAAAAAATTTAATTTAAAAATAATAAAAAATAATTAATTTAGTTCTTTGGTACTCTAGGTTAGACTTAAGATTAGTGAAATATATTAATTCTTATCTTAGCTGAAAGCATTTATAAATCTAGAAATTTTTATGAAAAGTATTCTTATTTTATCCAATTAGATAGGAATATTTCAGAGATTCTTAAATTTAAAAAAATATAATGCACAATTCTTAGAGCCGTAAATAATTCTATGAAATGAAACGGAATTAAGGAGTCAGTCAGAAAGAGTCAAAATAGTGTATGTACGTAACTAGAATATTTATCTCTGCCTACATGAGTCAAACCATGACTTCCCTAGTGGCTCTGACCCTCTCCATCAGGTATGAGGAATTCAGAGCACTCAAATATTCTAGCTCCATTCTAGCTACCTTTTGTGTTCCTTAACTCTGTCTGGACAATTTTTCTAAGCAAAAAATTTATGTTTTTGATTTATAATATGAGAGCCCAAAAACTTGATAGATAGTAGCACTCAATGATGCTAGCTGATACCTTCAGATGACAGAGTGCAGAATAATATCTGTGTTCTCGCTTGAAATACTATCTCCGCAGGGGACACCAAATTATTGCCAAACAGAATACACTTCCTTCTTGAGTTACCTTAAGAATTTCAACCACGAATATTACTCCTAGTTGGATCTATAATTTGAAGAGAAGGATTTTTTGTCAGGAGATCCAACTTTAGATGAAGAACTGTTTTTATTTTTTTCGGCTTTTGGGCTCACCATAACTCATTCACCCTTCAAGAAAGCACTCACTCTACACTATTCACCGACGAAATGCTAAACAGAGCCATACTATGGGAGATAAGCTCATTCTTCAAAGGCATTTAGTAATCGCAAGCAAATCTCATTACCCCTTGCCTAACATATTTTGGTCCACTTCATAAATATTACAATTCAACTTTTTAATGTAAAAGTTTTTATTAAATAGATATAACTTTATGATAAGCGTAATGTTTTCATTTTTATCATTTCAGAGTATAAAAATTATTTTCTTTAAATTTTCTTGTGTCTTTAATGTAAATGATATTATTTTCTTTACTTTAATAAAATAATAAGGCATATTGATCTGAAGGACACATGGCATTTATGATGATTGCAAGTGTCGAATACTTATGAGTAGTAATGAATCACGGCATTGTCCATAAAGAGCAGCACCTACTTGTACTATGCATCAATGCGCACGCTGTGCAGAGTCTTGTACACGAAGTTTTCAAAAAGAGTATCTCTCATTCAAGCACCTAAGTTGAGATGACCTCGTCCTGACTGATAGCAGAGAGCAATTGAGAGCTGCTGAGCTTGCTCTTTCTGCTTTGATAGCTTAGCCGTAATACTTCCGAATTTACCTAGTGCTCTGCTTACTCTTGATTTTAGTAGGGAGTCTCGATATTCTTGTCAATAGATTTGCCTCATGTAATGAAATATGATATAGAATGCCTATATCGTTTAGAGTTAGTTGATTTCATAGAGTAATAAGGACCACAACTTTATGAAATTAAATTTAAAATAAATAAATAAATAAGTCGCAGAAGATCATTACAAACCCCACTCACACCTAAAATAGATATAAAAGAGTTGCAATATAGAGTATAAGAGTCTTCAATTACAGTATTTCTTTTATCGAATTCCATCCCTTGCCTCCTTTCTCACCCCGACTACCTACCTCAGTCCCCTATTGTTAGTATTGACGGAGTAAATTCTATGGCCAGGCCGGAGGACGTTCGAAGAGGAGTTAAAATAGCATAGATGACTGGAGGCAGTGAGTCTTTGTCTGGTGCGAGGTTTGAGGATCGTCAATGAGCTGAGAGTGACATAGTCATGGAATGGTAGGTTTACTACGGTGGCACAAAGACTCACTGCCTCCAGTCATCTATGCTATTTTAACTCCCCTTCGAAAGTCCTCCGGCCTGTCCATAGAATTTACTCCGTCAATGCTAACAATAGGAGACTGAGGTGGGCAGTAGGGTTGAGAAAGGAGGCAAGGGATGTCGAGAAGACTAGAAAGAATGCGATTAAAGAAATACTGTAATTGAATACTCTTATACTCTTGATTACAACTCTTTTAAATCTTTTTTAGGCGGGAGTGGGGTTTATAATGATCTTCGACGAATTATTTATTTATTTTAAAAATCAACTAAAAATTAAAATATTAAGTTTTGGGACTATTTGAAATATATTTTATAGTTGAATTAAATTTGTTTTAAATTAATTTCTATATTCTAATTTTATCATTGTTTTTGTTAATTTCAATAACTAAGAAGAGAGCAAGCAAACAGCATAGATTTCAAAATAAATTATTGCCAAATAAGATGCTTAAGTTCCAAAATAATAGCCCCTTTTACAAGATTTAATACCTAAAATACCATAATAAGCCCTTCCTTTATAATTAATTTAATTATAAAAGTCCTCCCAATAAGAAGTTTGCTTTCAAAATAATTAACCCCCATAGAAAATTTCAGGCTTTTAGTTAACAAAGAAATTAAGAAAGATTCTTCCTGCTTGTTAAAAGACTACCTACCAAGGTATAATGCATAGTTATTAATATTTATTAAAATATTTATTATTCTGACAATTAGGGTGGTAGTCAAAAGTAATTTTAAATTTAAATGAGTGAGAATCAATCCCAAACTTGATTATTAGAATATATTTTACGTTAAAATAACCTTATTATCATTTAAACCTCATACTTTTAAATAATATGCATCAATGAGATATGTTTGAGCTCTTCTCAAATTATTGAGACATTTCCAATTACCTTTATTCTTGACATTTAGAAATTTTTATCTCCCATCTCATAAATGATACTTAGTTCTCAATATATCATTCAGAAGAATCTAGAGTTAATGGTCTTCTATTAATTTATATATGCTAAAGGGAATCTTATCTCTTAAATTTGAGTACACCTGTGGGATTCGAACCCAGGTGGACCAAGTCTGCCTCCGAACTGAACATGGAGTAACTCTTGTTGATTCAACTATTTTAACTAATGGCATGGGAGTATTAGACAAAGTAAGATAAGCTAGTAATAGAGACTGATTAAAACATAGATAGACATTGGAATATTGTCCGGATGGCAGTAAATGGATAGAAGTAATAGACTTTATTTTACTAATAGCAAGAGAATGAGAAAAATAACTGGGAATAATTTTATTTAATTAAGAATTAAATTTCGCAATTATACAAATCACTTTTTAGATTATTTTTGAATTTCACCTCAATTGTGAAAATAATACTTTTAAATATTTTATTTCGCATCGGTAGACCTCTAATTAATATTCAGCTATTCTTAGTTTTGCGGTTTAATTATTTTAGTTATATTTGGTCAAATTATAATCTTTCCATTATTCTTTGTTCAAATTTATTATAATTTAAAAAGATAGAAAATAAAATACTATTATTTTAATAAGTTTTGAATACTTATAACCTTATAATTTAAATTTATGTTTTTTTAATAGTAGGTCTAATAATATTTTAAAATAGCAATAATTTAGAAATCTCCCCCTTTTACTATATTTTTAAAAAATAAAATGTCAAGTAGTTTTTATGAATTAAAAATATTTGAAGAAAATAAAGAATTCCATTTAAAATAAAAAAGTTTAAATTAAATATTTAAATTAACTAACAAAATATATTTTGTGATAAACTATGATCTTTTATTTTTGTTTTAGTTTGTTATCTATTTAAGGTTATAAATAAAGAATGAGGCTATAGTTAATATTTATACTGAGTTTAGATTTGAAATTAAAATAATTTAGTTATAAAAAACTACTAAATATAATGTGAATGAACAGAAACATTATTATTTATTTATAAAAGAGGATACATAGGATAATAACTGATTTTCTAATTCAGTACGATAAGTGCTGTTTTAAGAAATTGATTATTAATTATATTCCTAAAATTTTACTTTACTTTACTTTACTTTATAAAAGAGGAGAAATACATTAAAGAAAACAGGACAAAAATAGCCTCCAATATAATTAGTTA
>JAJKFJ010023644.1:0-20362 GCA_027382625.1 Tetmemena sp. SeJ-2015 | reverse complement strand
ATAACTCAAAATTTATTGCATAAAATATTTATATATCGATATAATAAGTGCAAGTTATTTATCTCTTAACTTATTTGCAATTAGAGAGGTATATTTAAATTAATGCCAACTTATTATGGATTTTCTATATAGACATATTTTTTGAAACTAATATAGAGAATGAAAAATATGGGAGTATCATAAGTCGCATAATATCAATTTTATAAATATTCTTACACACTTTTAAATTAATTGAAGATCTCTATAATGATGTAGAAGAATTTAAAATTGTTGAATTTAATAATTACCTCTTTTTTCAAGTTACTTACAAATTTAAAATAATTAATTATAGCTGAGAATTTAATAAATAAGAGAATTAAATTAGAAATTAAATTAAATTGGAATAAATCAGCGGCAGTTGAAGTGTTTCAGATTTGAATAATAATTACACCATTCGATTCAGCATAAAATTTTAAGAACTTTTTATCCTTGCAACTTTTTTGTGGAAGCTCTCAGTCAAGAGTTATAAGCGACTCAAGTTTTAATGGAAATGATGATGAGGAAGAAGAAGAATGCGCGCATCATATCTCGCTGCTAAGAGGTGCTGTGAAGTGAAGATGATTAAAGGAGAAGCTCATATTAATTTTTAATAAGCTATCGAACAAGCTGCAGATCGGGGGCTGAATCTGATATTTCAACTCTCACCATTTTGCAACTCTTCATTTATTATTTTAACCAATCACCGATTTTAATTAAAATTCCAACTATATAATAAATTCTCAAAAATATATTAATTTGCTACCGGAAAGCGATCCAAATGCATCGAGCACTGCTGCATTATTCCAATAAGTATATAGACACTAATCCGGCTGCTTGTCAATGAATAAATGAAAATTTTTTAATTTAATTTAGAATTATTGCGCCACGCAGTTGAATAAATAGAGTTCATACTAGTCAGTGTCGTTGCTAAAATATTTATCTTTATTATATGCAAGTCATTATGCTAAGTTTATCATTTAATACTATTCTAAATCTTACCTGAAGGGATCAAATTACCATTAGAAGAATCTAATTTAATTAATTAGTTATGCTTATTATATCTTTAGTCTACATTAGAGGAAGAGTGCTAAATTTTAAAACAAAATTGAATAAGATACAAAAATATATAATTTAAATCATTACTTCTAATGGGGGGGGGGCTTTCTCATCACCCATTTTTTTTATGAAAAAATGGGAAAATCATTATTTGTACTAAAATTAGCCAAAAACATCTTTTCTAGTGTCTAAATTCAAATAAACGAGCCTATCCGGGCCATTTTTTATTTCGACAATATGGGACACTCTTAAAAGAAAATTTATTTGTTTAGAAATTAAATTTCAAAGAATCATCTAATTAAAATAAAAATCTATGCCGTATAATATTAAGTTATTAAATGCTTCTTATAGTTTAGATATATTATACGTTCAGCACCGATTTTTCACTACTGGCTAGGAAGCCAGCTTGCCCAGTTAGTAGCCACTGTTTTTAGTCTTTTTAATGAACTGTAGAGAAGTGGCTTCAAATTCATCCATGATTGGCATGTTTAAATCCATGAATTACCCTACAATTGTGGAATTAAAAAAAAAGTAAAACTACCTTTTTTATTGTTGACATTTTTCTAGCAATACTTGGCCGACAAGCGCTTACAGTACCATGTTTTAACCCAGATGACAAGTGCATCGTCTCGTTCGTCCAGGCCTAACAAAAGGAAACTCAAAAGTTTTTGAAAAATCGGGGCTGAACGGATAATAACTTAATTAAAATATCATAACTTAAAGTCCTGTTATAGTTAAAAGCTCTCATTGAGATATGGTCAGCTAAAATTAAAATCTAAATCTATTATAACTATTAAATTCATTTATCTCATATCATTAATTCATGATCAATTAATAAATCTATTTATTCTTTCTCTTTTACAAATATTTATAATAGATTGATATGGTCTTTATTTTTAAATAATTAAAGCATTTTTATAGGAGTTTCATATCAATAGCTGACTTTTGTAAAATCATCATCTTATAGCAGAAGCACAACTAGATGATAAATTAATAAATAAAAACAGCTATCTTTATTTTAAAATGATTAATAGCAACGATTTATTTAATATGTCTTCAATTAATTTTGAATTTTTTAAATAAAGAAAGATCATGGCTGAATGAGAATTTTTAAACATCCTTCCCACTAAAAAGATTTTCGATTTTGGCAATTCATGGACAAATAGGTAGCTTATTTACTTATTTTGGATATTTTTTTTCTAGTACAATTTTTATAACAAGAAAGGATGATTTTCAAATTATTTAGGAGTCATACATGCCAGTGGCGAATTGATAAATTCAAATATATCGCTGTAATGTAACTTATAAATGAGATTAAAGGCACAAAATCAATCAAAGTGTGGATGAATTCGTCTTTTAAGTTATGCAAGGAAGTGGTATACCAATGGCATAGGGCTAAAATGATAGCAATAAAGCGAGATAAAGCAAAATAAATAAATATAAAAATGGGTTAAGGTTCACCAAATGCATACAAGATTAGAGCGAAAACCTAGTTAAATTACCTTCAAAATGTGCGCTGTTATTAAAAGCTAAGATACAGTATTTTTTTATTGAAATTATGGCCACGAAAATCTAATCGTATCTTCCCTATAATTATTCATATAATATCTATATAAAGATTCGTTTAAAAACAATTTTGTTTTATATAAAACATATTTAAATGATAAATTTCTCCTCTTGTTTCGATAAACTCAAGCTCTATTTTCGAAAATAAAGAAAATGGCCAAAAGAGGCTCGTTAAATTTGAATTCAGACACAAGAATTGGTGTTTTGGCTAATTTTAGGCTAAAAATTGATTTTTCATTTTTCATTTAAAAAAAAATAGGTGACAGAAAAGGACCCCATAAATTACTTTTATGAATAAGTCGAAATTTATATCAAACTTTTTAATAGTAATTTAAAATATCTGAAATTAAATAATTTGGTTCTTAATATAATAAACTTCATCTTGAATCCAGCCGTAGTGGTCAGTCGAGTCTACTCTATTGTAAAGCAATGCTGCGGATTTGTATCTCTAAGGAGTACTAAAAAGTAAAATAAATATTGAATATCTTACAAAGCAACATGAGAATATTTAATTTATTACTATCTCATTTTGAGGGAGTTAGTTTGGAGAAGGGGAGTCATTTATAAAAGAGAAATCCTTAATTGATATACTTTAAGCTGTCTATGCTGTTAAATAAATTGTGGAAGCAGGAAGAGCTGTGGCCCTGCAATCCGAATGAGTTCCATGGTCTAACAATATATTTTAGATATGAAAATAACCTTACTATATTCAGAGATTTGGCTCGTACCATAATTATCCATTTAGTAACTTCTAGCTTATAGAAATTTATAATAGAAATATTAAATATAGAGATTGTCTCTCATTGAATTATTATTTTATTATGCATTTTAAACTTTTCTTTATCTTTCAAATGAAAGGATATTTTATTATATGTGATTTCATGTTATCTAAAGTTTTCAATGGCAAAAAATATGTTATTTTAACTCAAATTGTTTTTTATTTGGATATTATTTATGTATTTTTAAACTTTTAAAATTAATGAATTAAACTCTTTAGTTATTAGTTGATGATATAGTGAGATGGCGCCAGCCGTTTCCTATCTTTCTCGGGTAGTTTCCTGTGTAAGTAATTTATAAATTTCTATAAATAGCAGACCCACAGATTGAAAATTATCGCAAAATAAAAAAGTTATTCAGATTTATTGCATATATTTGCTTGCTAAAAAATAAGAAAATTTCATTATTTTGTATTTATTTAAGAATCAGGTATTTAATCTTTTAAATAGTAGTTGGAGGAAAGAGTTGATGCTTCATTCTTTACCAAGATCACTTAGATAAATTGCTATCCTCCAACTTAAAAATAAAAACTATGTTTGTTTGAATTGTTACCGTCCCTTCTGCTTTTTAGGAATACTGGTAATAATTAGTTTAAAGATTTGTTCTTACCCAAAACATAAGTGAGAAAGCATTATCAGCATAAG
The DNA here is from genome assembly GCA_027382625.1 of Tetmemena sp. SeJ-2015. NCBI lineage: Eukaryota > Ciliophora > Spirotrichea > Sporadotrichida > Oxytrichidae > Tetmemena > Tetmemena sp. SeJ-2015. Next base: position 16,301 of record JAJKFJ010023644.1, on the reverse strand, counting down.
GAATATAAAATAAGAAATATTATTATCCGTTCAGCCCCGAATATTCAAAAACTTTTGCTTCTGTAAAGCCTTGACGAACGAGGACGAACATATTGTCTTCTATTATATATTGGTAAAACATTTTAAAACAGGTAATCTTACTTATTTATAAATTCTTGCAATTATAGGGAACTTTCTCGACTAACATACCAACTATAGATAGATTTGAAGCTACTTCTTTAAAGTTCTGTAAAAATAATAATTAACGGGGCTAATTACAGTAAAACCTGGCTTAATAGCCACTATTTAAAAAATTGGAGCTAAACGTAGAATATAATACTTCCTAACTCTAAGATCTGATTTTAAGATGCTGAACTTAATGAAAATTGCAATTTCTATTTGAATTTATAAATAATTTTTTAACTTAAAGTTGGGAATACGGAGAGATGATCATCTAAGCAATTTAAACTAAAGGAATCTTACTTCTACATCTGATTCCATCATAGTACTCTCCATTAAAGCACCAGTCGTCTTCCTCTTAAAGTAATTACAAGTTAATTTTTATATTATCGAAGTTAAATATGAACTAGGGAACCTACAAAAAGTTCTCTATTTATGAAAGTTTCTTACAGACTAAGCATTTACAATTGTAGATGAACTTAAATGAATATGAATAATATTTAATTTGTTTGAGAGCGGCTTAAAAATATAAAATAGAGAATTAAAAAAAACGACAGATGGAATCCTGAAATCTTTAGGTTGCAGGAATAGTTTTATTTTTATAAATAGAGATGAAGCTTCTATCATTCTTTAAATTAACGATAAAAAGCATATTGATATTTTTAAAAATAAAATCCTATTAAAAGTACTGAGTATTTATTATAAAATAAGGTTTAAATCTCCTAAAATATTAGAAATTAAGCTTAATTAAATAACTCAGAGAATTGCAAAATATGACTTCACGAGTAAGATTGGATTTTAGGAATTATATAATATTTAAATTGCCCAGTAATAGTTTCTTTAAAAGCATCTATTCGGATGAGTCACTGTTACACAGTATTAGTTAATACCACCTACCAGTGTTTTCATATTCGCTAGCCCAAGATGATACAAATACCAATGAAGCCTTGCATTTCAAGGTATAATGATTGAGAAGATGAGGTGCTAAGAAATAATCTATAATGAATTTTTGGATTTCTTATTTAAAAATATATATATTTTCTATTTCATTTCTTTTCTTTTCATAATTAACATAAATTATATAACTCTAAGTTAAGTCTGGCAATAGAGAATATGGATATGAATTAAAAATTAATTAATTAATTAATTCAATCAATCAATCAATCAATCAATCAATCATCTATTATATTGGTTGATAATTCTAAATAAAATGGTTTAGTATTTGATATGCATAGTTAGATGTGTCAACACTTTTCATTTCAATGTAGCCCGCTAAGAAAGGATAATTAGTAGGATTAGGAATGCTGGATTTATAATTCTTGAACGCCATATAATTATAATTATGTTTAGAGGATATTTTTAAAAAGATATAGACGATGTCATCAACTTAATCTGCGTTAAAGTTTGAATAAACCTTCATCTCTTTTAAGTATCCCTAAAATCGACCGTCATCAGCAAATTCAAACCGTCTTATATTGTAGCTTTGGTCCAGGACAAAAGTCTCTCTGTATCCTCGATTGAAACTTAAAATATTTAATCTGAGGCCTATCTGATCTGCCTAAACATTATAGGACAAATGCAATTAGGAAATTTAGTAAATCTACTTAAGATAAATACAAATTTAGAGCATGATGTATACTGACTTCTATTTTGAATGCCAATCTTGTCCTTATTCTTATATTACCTTTTATTTTTGCTGTCTTGAACTTCTTTTTTCCATTCATGCCCAATATTTAATCATTAAGTAAAAGCGGCGGCATCTCTCACAGAGTTAACTTAATATCTGTGTTGCAGAGATCAATTACTTTTTATGCTGCCAGGATTTATATGATGAATCTGAGTCCGGATTCTGTTAGTATGAAACAATAAAAGAAATCTTGTGCTGCGAATCGTCATATTTAAGACTCATGATTAGCCTATGAAAACATTTTATTAAAGGAAATTATAATCTAAATTGAGCTAATAAAGAGCAGTTAATTCATTTTATAAAAATTATGCATTTTTAAACTAACAATCTCTAATCATCTCATTTTATTTGACCTATAATAAATTAAGATTTTTAATTTATTATTTATAGCACTATTCTTCAAAATTTAAAAATTTAAATTTTCCATTTTGAAACATATTTTAAAACTCTAATCTCTTAAATATAACCTTGAAAATGTGTAAAAATATAGAAATTAAAATTTATTGGTCTTTAAATAAATATAAAAATGCTTAAATTAAATTAAGTTTTCATCATTATTTATAACTATTTACAATTAAAACTTTAGGGTATAAAAAAAAACAAATAAATAACCCTAGAAATCATGAAAATAATGTTTGAATAAGTTATGTATAATTAATTTTTATTATAGTTGGGAACTAAGTTAAATTCGATTATTGATTAAAATAATAATTGGAGAGTTGCAACTTAGTGTCACTTGAAATCATAGATTCACCCTATGATCTGAAGGTGATTCGATAACTTATCAAAATTGATATGAGTTTCTTCTTCCATCGTCTTTTTTAGTAATACGATATTTACAAAATTTATTGATTTGAAATACCTTACTATCTTCAACCTGCATCGATTATAACTCGGAAATGTGCGATCCCATATAAATTTTGAAATATATAAAATTCTTGAATTTTTATGTGAATCAAATGGCGTAATGATTATTTAATTCTTAGATGATTAAATTGCATCAGAGGTTCCCCATTTTATTTTAATTTATAATTGAATACTATTTTCCATTAAATTCTCACAATAATGCTAAAATTTAACCTTCTAATTAAAAATCATATTCTTAACTAATAAATTATCTAAAGTCTGCTAAAATTTTCTAAAATTTAGACAGTTCTAAGGATGAATCTATGAATTTGCAGAATTCTAGTTGTAACCTACAACCTCATAATTAAATTAAATTCAATAGTTAATTATAAGATTATATTTTTAACATAGTAAAGAAAATGATTCCAAATTGAAGCATCCACCCCTAAATATATCACTGTTTAGCTCTAATTGTCTAACCATCTCACAATAAAAAATAATTTATTCTCCATTATAGATTTCCATTTTCAAAACTAAATTCGCATCCAGTCCCGAAGCATAAGTAATTAAATAATTATTGTTTGAGAATTCAACCATCATTTCATAATTAATTAATGATTTAATTTAGGATCCTAAAACTCCCTTAAAAGCGACGAGATACAGGTAAACTCTATTTTAAATGGAGATGATACTTTAAATGAATATTAATTTGTGATTTAAAGGAGATTTGTACAGTAAAAGATATTTAATCTCACTATGGTTTTGAAAAATGAATATATATATAGTGTGTTTTAATTCGAAAGAATTTATATACTTTTCAAATTTTTAATGGACATGTATTTATTTCCTTAGAAAATTTATTAAATATTTTATTGTACTTACTTAACCAAGATATTTAATAATTGATAGAAAAGCTCAGTGTGATAGTATCTCTTCTTATTAATCGTTAAATGCATTATAGGTAAAGGGGCTATAAAATATTTTATTATTAATTCCAATCTTTAATAAATTTAACATTTTTAAGTTGCCACTTATTGATACACAATATAGGATATACTCACAGTGACATGAACCCTAAAAATGTCACTGATTTACTTCTTAATTCAATAAAATTGCAACAGCCTTCTATTTCTTATTAAATTTTTATCTAGATTGTGAAGAATTATAAAAAATCAACTTGGCATTATGCCTCGCCTAAACATTTAAAGTACGATCTCTATCCTTATAATTTTTGCTGTCCAATGAGATTTCGTTCTCCTTAGTTCTAAGAAAGTGATGTTTATAACTCTGAAATAAGCAATTCAACACAAATATTGCAAGGATATAAAGTTAAAATAATTTAATGCTAAATCTAATGATCTAGTAATTATTTAAATTGCATGCACTTTAATTTTCACTGATTTGCTTTATTTCAATTTAATTTATAAATTAATTCTAATTTTTAACTATAATGTCATATTAATTTAGCATTCATGATGGTTTCCAGTTAGATAATATCCTGTATTATCAATCATTTTAATCCAAATATCGATTATCACATCCTATAATTAAATTATATTTATAGTCCTATCCTGTGGAAAAGACTTCAATATATCTTCCTGTACCCGATGGGTAATATACTCGAAAATTTAATGAAAATTGGAATTAATTAAAATAGTAAGAGTTGTAAAATTTTGAAAGTTTAAATAAGAGCTATGTGCTCAAAATGGGGCTTGCTCGATTGCTTATTGGATTTTAATAGGAGTGTGTTCTGCTGCAATTACAATAGGAGACATCATGAAGAGATTTGCATATTATAAATTTTGAATTAGGAAATTAGTCAATTTCGAAAATTTTATTACACAAAACTCCTGTGAAGAAATTACAAGAATTAAATTTTCCTAGTTTTTAAGGTAGAATCGATATTTTATTTTCAAACCAAGAGACAAGCACTTTAAATAAAGAACATTTTAATAAATAGATTTATATTTAAATTTCATTGTCTTTTTATTATGTCCAAGCTAAAATAAATATGGGTAATAAACAGTATAGAAGGATCTTGTTTATGTTGATGAGCAGGAATCAGTTGTAGAATTATAGACGTAATCTCTGTCACATAACACTAGAGGCATATCGATCCATATAGAATTAGCATTTACTATTGCAGGAGTTCCTATTGTGTTTATAGCAGAGTCTCTTATAATAGCTGGATTGTTCCAGTCGTACTCAAATTTCCAATAAGTATTAATTTAAGTTAATAGACATGCTGGATATGAATCATCCAAATTATACCTTTTAAACATCAGAAGATCATAGATTTATTTAAAACATTAATATTATTAAACTAAGAACAAAATCTTAAGCTAGTTAAATGCGACCAAAATTTGCTTAGCTCGATGGAAAGGATATCAGATTTCCATTCCAAAGCAATCCATCCAAATTCTAATATGTTTTAGCAACCCTTTTATCTGATTGTCTACTTAAAAGAGAAGTATGATTTTTGGCAACATAGACCAAGTGAATGTTTTTGCAGAAATTAATAGATCGATAAATAAGGCTCAGGTCTCAATTTGAGACTACTTCTTGAAAGAGTTATAGACCTATAGCAAACACAATTTTACTATAAAAAAAGAAATTGACTTAAAGAGAAATAAGTGAAGTGAATCGTGGGTTATAAGAATAAGAATTTATTTGTCTTTAAGCAAAAGGTTAGAGTCCATGAGAATGTTTTAAGGTTTGAGAAGAAAAGTAGGGTATTATATACTTTAATTATTAAATAGGAAAAGATTAGGTTTTAATTAAATTTAGACACCCCATTGGTTAATCACTGATCTCTAGAGGGAAATCTAATTAAACATAAGGTTTTAATTATAGCTCTGATCATTATATTAAAAGCCAATCAATATTAGAAATAATCTCTATTAGCCAATCACTAATCTCTATTTAATATAGTTCCAATCACATCTCTAATTAAGAATTGGGCTTTGATCTTATTCTTATAACCCACGATTCACTTCACTTATTTATCTTTAGAACTAAGAACGAATAAGTATCTACCAAAAGTTTTCATATTTTTTCATTACTAAAATATTCAATCAATGATACGTTAAGATGTCATGACGACATCTGCAGCGTCTTTTTTGTTTTATACCTCTTAGAAAAAATATGTTTTGCCACTTCCACAACTTATTGCGCAGAAGCTCTAAGATTAGTACTCCAGCTACAAAGTTGCAATTAAGTTAGCTTATTAAAATTCAGACAATAAGAGAAATTTTAAAATATATACTTCAATCTAGCTGATTATTTAAATATTTTTAATAATTTAATTTGAATATAAAATAATTTTCAGCAATTGTTGTTTTAAATTAAAATATGTTTTATTTTAATTTTCCAAAGAAATTTTTTAAAAATTATTTTGATAGATTTAATGATTTTGATATTCGTATTGAGTTTTAATTATCTAAATAATGAATCCTTAATATATAATTAATTGATATAGACAGTCCTTTAAGAATCCCAAAGTCTTAATTTTATATCAACATTTATTCATAAATTGTCTTTAATAATTATGAATTATTTAATTTGTCTTATAGTAAATGAATGATGGTAATTTGGGTGATTGTAAAAAGTGAAGAAAAAATTTAATCTTATATAGAAATAGAAATAAAGACACACTCCTGACCTTTTGTAAGGAGGAGGTGGCTCTTATTAAATATTTAACTTATTTAAAACACGATACAAAAATTCTTTTAGAAACCCCTCTAAGACTAGTCAACTAAACATTTCAAACTTGTAATCAATTATTCCACTTTCCCAATTTATTTAAATAACTCCTTTTAATTCCTTCATATAAACCATATTTGTTCCTTAGCCTTAAGGAGACTGCCAAAGAGCTAAATAGAGAATTGAGCTAGTAAACTATAGATTAGCTCCAGTAGCTTAGGTTTAAGTTACCCCATAAATTACACATTTAAATTAAATTATGTCCATAAACTTGGTCATTGACTATATATTAAAGATAAACTGAGGTTGTTTGTGGATCATGCTCATTGTAACTTATAGAAACATAAACCACTCTAAAATATATTTTTTATATATAAAATAAATGTAATTCAGTTTAGTTCCAAGTTGTGTAGCCTCCTGTAGGGTAGTGAAGGGAAGCATAAAATTTTATCTTACATTTAATATAATTATAGTTGAGAAAATAATAAAACTTGGTGATGGATTAAAATAATAAAAGAGGATTTACACCTTCATTGCTGTTGAAATCACAAATTCACCCCTGATCTACAACTTTTTCGATACCATTCAAAAATTGATATAAGTTTCTTCCTTAATCATCTACACAGCACCTCATTGCAGCTAGATGTGATACTCTCACTCTTTTTCATCTTAATTATAACTCTGCGATGAGAGTTCCCACACACAATTGCAAGGATAAAAAGTTCTTATAATTTTATGCTGAATCGAATTGTCTATTAATTAATTAAATTAGAAATACTTCAACTGCCGCTAATTTGCTCCATTTTAATTTTTTTTAATTTAATTCACTTTTTGTTAAATTCTTTGCTATAATTAGGTATTGAAGAAATCTAATCCAAACTATAAGAATGCTTTATAGCCTATTCTTAAAAGTGGAACATTTGAAGAACTTGAGTCAGTCGTCTCAGAGATAAATTAAAACAATAATTAAAAATTTAAACTGATTTAAGGAGCAGCTAGCAAGAGTAAAGAGAAACATGAGTACAGAAACCACAAACTGAGATTTGTGTCAACCCATAGCCCCAAAAATAGTGATGACGCCTCCAATTTGACGAAGGAATCGATGGACTGAATCATATAAGTAGCCCTGCTAGCAACTTTTTTGAGCTCCTTAATTGATAGGGCAATGCTTATAAAAAAATTAACTTTCCTATTGTTAGTTAAACATATTGACAGAAAATGGCCTAAGTCTTTGTAGTTCAAGGATACTAAAAGAAGTTATGTGAAATCCTCAGATGACTACGTGCAGATTTAATTAGAGGTCTATCCTGAAAAACTATCTTCATAAGAGCTGTAAAATCTTTTTCATACAACATACCCTTTAATATTCCCCCTAAATTACAGTAGAGATTGTAATATCGATTATTTTTACTTGTGGGCCCTACAATTCGGAGAGAAAGGCTCATCAAATTAGGTGAATATTTCCAAATTTTTGAGTATTTTTCTTCCTCACGGATTCAGGGTCACCTTAAACTACTCCACAGAACATAGACACTACACAATATTCACATACTGATCGTTAAACCAGTTCACCCCAGTTGAAAAATTTCATGTGGCCAAAGCATTCAGTAATGGCCTGTTAGTCTCCTTACTTCTTTCCAACTTGACTTCGGTGTCATTTCATGAGTTATAATCATTAGCTTTCTAATTTAAAAATCAGAGATTAAATTAATCAATTACATCTAAATTATTCTTATCTTTCTATATTGGAGGAACTTCATCAAATACTTTCAGTGGCTATCTAAGGAACATTAAGATCTTTAAATGCTACAGATCAATTGGATAGAGCAGATAAACTCTCCACAGTATGATGGCTCCTAATTTTGGCTTGTAGTATGACAATCTAGCTGCTCTCTATCCTTTTAGCGAGCCTATGGGTGATCAAATCAGAGAATCAATTTATTATATAAATTAGTGGGACCATCACTACATTTGACCCAGATATTTACAATATAATTTAGTATCCAGAAAGAAATACCAAACTCTGTAGTGGAGATTCAAAATACTCTAGCAAAGGATATTGCTAAAGTAAGAGTTAATCAGTTCTGATAATTATATTTAGGGGAGTAAAGAGTTCTTTAGTTAATAGATGGTTTGGAGTTCACAGTACCTCATTCGTTGTCAACTTGCTTCTCAATTTCTTTTTGGACACAGATGCAGTTGATGGACTAATTGAGTGTGTTAATTGAAATATGTTTTATTATTTTATTGAAAAGAGAGTAATTCTGTAGATTGACTCACAGTTTGACTATATATCCCTAGTAGATGCAAAGAGCGGCCTTCAAATCGCTGGTTAAAGTAATATAAATCCTTCAACAAAAAAAAATGAATATTTTTTAAACTTTAAATAAACTTGCATTTTAGACAACACTGTGAACAACTTGATAATGAATTAATGGATTCAAGTTACAATGAAAGTTTTTATAAATTAAATTCCATATTTATTTAAGCTTGCAAATAATTAAATTCAAGTGAAGTTTCAATCGTATTTTTCGACACTGTTTAAAATCAAATGAATCTTCTCAAACTTACTAACTAAAACTATCAATTCAGTTTTGGAGATTTGGGCAATAAATTTTGTCGATTCTTAATAAAAAATGCTACGAATAACCCACTTAGCGTTCCCACTGGATCGCTTGTTTATCTAAAAGTAAAGATATCATGGACTTAATGTTATTATAGGAAATTTAATATTATAGCACTTTTATTTCCGACTAGTGGATAGAAAATTATGGTTTTCACTCCAAGAATAGAGATCTCCAAATTTATAATAAGCAAATATAACAGAGAATTTATTTGATTTGTAAATTAATTTATTAAATTAAATAAATTGTGACAAAATCAGTGAAATTTAAGCTATGATTTATTGTGGAATTTGATGTGAATATTAAATTCGTTATAAATACATGATGAATAAGGGTCTTTTTATGCTCAAGCTGAACTTTTGGATTTGTCTCTCAACCTGAGTTTTTGTCAAGAGTTCTCTACTTTTGATTGAACTTAAACTCTGAAGAAAAGTTCAAGTGCCTTAAGATAGCACACAGCTGAGTAACTTAAAATCAACGAACTAACTGCTTGCTTTCTTTTATACTTCTCTTTTGTTCAAAAATTAAATGAAATATACTGTTTCAGATGCTGCTGTTTAGGATATCCTAGCTATTCCTCAAATAGCTCAAACTAAATTAATTTAGAAAACAAAACTAAATTACTAATTGCCAAAAATAGTTAAGAATATGCAAAAGAAGACAAATAGGTTTCCCTTTTAAGTTTTTTTTTAAGATAAAAAGACAAATACCTAATCAATTAAGAAGGGAATTAAGATTTTCTTGCATTTAAAATTAATGGATCTTAGTCTTATTAGCTCTTTATCATCAATATGTAAACATGATTAATCGAATTAGTTTTTTGTTAATTTAATTCTAATTAAGAAATTAAGCATGACGAACTATCAATGATAGACTATTCTTGCAAAACATCATTTTTCTAAAAACATAAGGTAAACTCGGTTTTCTCTTATTTACTATCACTCTAACTTTTGAAGTGTAAGCTTCAACTCCATTAACAACACTCACTAATTCTCGGCGACGTAGTGTAAAAAATTCACAAAGAAGAAGCAGGAGAAGATAAATAAAGACTATGAATAACTTTAAAAATTGAAAATATGTCAGGGTGAGGCCCTTCATCCAAAGTATTCAAGATTTAAAAGAAGTACTGAATATCAAAAATATGTAAAGTATTTAAACTAATCTAAAATTCCACACTTTTACCTTTATCTCAAATTTAAATAGACATAATTATTTATTAAAGAATTCCAAGAATTTTAATCAATATTATTAAAAATTTTGGTTCTAAAAACTAAGTTTAAAGGTATTGTAACACAAATTTTTATTAGATTCAAAAGATTGTGCGAGTTTTTTCTCATCATTTTGGTGGACTATGATTTATATTAAAAAAGAATCTCACATTTATAATAGTCGAGTTTTAGACCAAACTAAAGGGGAGTGTTTTGGCAATTTCAGCTACCTAAATTATGTAAAATTATTTTTATATCATTTTAGTAAATCATCGATTTATTAAATTTCCAACGATATTATTTTGGTAGGGTATTATAAGCTGGATGAAAGTGGTGGAGACTATTTGTTTAACTCTGCTACTAATTCTAAAACAACTGATGTGATTTAGCAGCAGCTATTGCAGCAGATAAGATAAATAAAATGAACATAAACTAATTTATTAAAAGGATAATATCAGCTGCTAGTGGAAGCAGCTTTATTTGGGTGAGTGAATATCATATAGACAGTTCTGTCGTGAAGTTTACCACTAATTTTCTGTATTGTATGGACACCAGTTTATAACTAGTTGATACATTTTAATTATTGAATGAATTTTAATTAAAATCTATGATTTGTTGAAATTGTAAATGGAGAGTCGCAACTTCGTGTCAGTTCAAATCGCAAATTCACAACCCTCATATGCAGCTTGTTCGATAGCTAATCAAAAATTAGAATGAATTTCTTCTTTAATTATCATAGTTGCACCTCTCAATAGTGAGATATGGCGCACGCACTCCTCGTCATCCATCATCATCTTCGTCTGAACTTGTGTCGCTTATAACTCTGTACTGAGCGCACACACAAAAATGTTGCAATAATGAAAAGTTCTTAAAATTTTATGATTAATCGAATGGTGTAACTGCTTCTGATTTATTCCATTTTAATTTAATATCTAATTTAATTCTCTTTTTTATTAAATTCTTTGCTATAATAAGATAATCACTGTGAGAAATATAGCAGCTGCTCCGCTTCTTGTTATAACACCAAAGAGTGATTTTATATAATAAATTAACATATATTTATTTTTGCTATGGTCCTAAAGCATCCGATTGTGTCCCTCCTCCAACCTAAAATTCCATTTTTACAAACTCAACAACTTAAGACTAATTTAAAATTCATAGCAAAGTTAATTTAAGTATATGACTTTAGTTTACTATCTTTATAAATACTATATTTAAATCCTATAATCTTGATTGCTACAAATACTGCTAGACTTGCAACCAGCCTTGGGTAAACAACTGTGATTAATGCCTGGCAAAAAAGTTTAGAATAGACAAAGAATGCTATCAGACTTGCCCCACAGGTACCTATCCTTTTATTGACACTATTAACGATCCTAGTTAATTAAACAACTTATGCTTACAAATATATACATGCTATTTCAGAAAAAAAATCAGGATATTTAAAATCGAATTATTTTTTATAAATTTAAAAAATGATAAATTATGGTTAGTACAAATAAAAATGCTATTCTTGCAAGAATTCTTTTTGCATTTGTGACATAAATATTCCTGAAGTGAATTATTAAAAATTATTTTAAGTTTGTCTTGGCTGTAAGGAAGGCTCTAATTACTTGTTTATATTAAAGCCAGAGTACAATTGCATTTAGTCCTGTGGAGAATTGAAGTTTTATGATTAAGAACTGTAAAGTTGCGAGCCTTGCCATCCTTATTATATTTATTGTAAAGAGTGTTGGGGATCAAAGAGTGTTATTTTATTTTAGTGACATGTGCTACTCTTGCAATGAAGGCATTATCGAATCATCAGCATCTTCTTGCACAGCACCAATTTGTGACTCATCCTCCTACTTTGATTATAGTCAATTAAAATGCTTGGCTTGTGATATAAGTTGTGAAACTTGTACTGGTATTTCCAACTCAAATTGCATTTCTTGTGCATTTGGCTACTATACTTATCAGTCATAGTGTATTGAATGTGATAGCATACCTGGTCTCAGATTGCCTTATGTTAATGAAAAATGCACTGAGATTTGCGGAGACCTTATTAACTATGGTGGGGTCTAGTGTGATGATGGAAATATAGTGAGTGGGGATGGCTGCAGCAACTTATGCAAGATTGAATAAGATTTCGCTTGTAATCTAACTGGACCATGTGTTTATACTAAATCTCCAAAGCCTTATATTAAGCGAGTTACCAAAAACAATCTAGTTACAGTGTGCTTTGATCAGAAAGTATTAGCAGAATCTAAAACCCTATCCTACAATGATAAATAATATTAATGACTTATCTGTTTCAATCACAAAAACTGATGGCACTGACTCTAATTTATAATGGACGGGAGTTATTTCAAATAAATTTAACTCTACAGGTTGTCTCGACATCCAACTTTTATTATTTACTTTAGCTCTATTAATCAATTAACAAAGGAGATGTAAGATAAAATGTATTTATACAACGCTTTATAGTCGCTTGATATTGCAATTTTAAAGAACGGAGTCCAGTTTTAATCTGCAGCATACAATTATCTAACTGCAAACGGAAATAAGGCTATATTCTCGCTTCAAGAGATTGAATACTATGATCTAATTAAATTGACATTTTTATTTTATATCCATATTTATAAGAGTAAGATTAATCTTATGATGAAATTAATATCCTTTAAGTTTGGTGAATCTGGCGAGAGAGCAAGCATAGTTGGGACTCAAATTTTCTTTGAGTCTTAATTTTGTGGCTCAAGTATTAATGTTAAATTAAATTTTAGTTATTTATGTCAGGATCTCTGGGTGAAATGTTTGAACTGATAAACACTCTCCAAATTCTTTACTACATGCCTTTGATATCTATTGATTACCCCCAGATTCTCAGAGATAGTCTCTCTACCTTCTCTATAACTGAACTTGATATTATTCCTGAAAACAAGAAAGATGAATAAACATATAATCAAATTTTTAAATATAGATGACAACATTTTGGGCATTTAATTCATATTTTATTTATTTCATGTTTAAAATTCAAAGCAATTTATGCTTATATTCAAAAATAAAATATCCTTTAAGAATCTTAATTTCAGGTTATTTCTTACTTAATTCAGAGATGTTCAGTTCACCTTCGCTTTTCTATTTTGACATGAATTTAAATTGTAAGCCACTTTAAAATAAAGAATATATGAAATAATGTCCATATATAATTATAATATCGTGTTTTAGAAATATAATTCACTTTCATATTTTTATTATTCTTATTCTTATTATAAAACTATTAATTATAAAAAAATCTGAACTTATGGGTTTAGTCTTTGATTAACTAGATGATAAATAATTCTTGGTTTAATGATGAGCCATTTAACTAAAACTTTTACAATTTTGGAATTGAAGGAACAGTCTTTGTGATTCAGTACAAATAAAAGATCATATTATGGACAGCAGGACTGCTTGGATTTCCTGTTTTCTATTTACTCACGAAGTACTATCAGCCTAAGAATTTGTAAGGTTTAAATTGATGATCTAAATTATGAATTAGTATGAGAAGAATCATAAGAAAGTTAGACAGTATCTATAGATACAACTTTGCGATATAAGCTTTTATTGAGCTTTATTTGGAAATGACCATTTTAAACTTCATCAATTTTTACAATGTAATAATATTTTTCTAATTAACATTTATTAGTTCTAAGGAAGATCAGCTGCTCAACTAATAGGTTAAATTATTTCCTATGTCTTCTTTGTAAATATTTGAGTTTTTCATACCTTTATAGACTTTGATTACTCTAGGTCCGATCATTTCTTGCGAACTTTAAAATTATTATAGCTTAAATACGAATATATGATTGCAAGCACTAATATACAAATTTACTTAAAAATACGTAGAGGTTCAACTGTAGTTTATTATAAAGGTATATATAAATAATTTCAATTACTCATTAAAATTAATAATGGCAGAGTAAGGTATTCATAATCCATTCTCTTCTAGCTCATCCTCTTCAAGACAAATAGCTAAAAAACAAAGAGGTCAGTAAACCATTTAGCTTATTATCTTATTTTTAATATAGGTTTTGGGTTTAGCCCTATTTAATCTAAATAAAACCCATAATTCTTAATTAATCGTGCTTTTAGGTGATCTCATTGACGTACTGAAACTCCTCAAAACGAAAGATAGACTTCAAATGTAGCTAAGAAAATGAGTAAAGCATACCGAATAAGCAAAATGAAGAACTTCTTACCTTTCAACTCATGTTAGACATTCAGAGCTTAAGTTTAAAATCAGCTTTAGGTCAAAGAGAGGGAAGTTATGCAAAAGAGAACTGAGTACAAGAATTTCTGAATAAAATCATACTACAAAAAGTCAGAAGTGTACAGATGAAGATTCTAAGCCAAAGACAAGTCAAATACAATAAGAGATAAAAATAAATGGAACAAGTAAATTTTTATATTTGTACTTGCAATCAACTAATCGTTTTTTTGCCATATTAAGAATTCAAGATAATAAATATTTTCATCAAAAATAAGCTTTTAATTTATTACTACGCCAAAAATTTTCGAAGCTTTATGAATAAAGATTTGATTTAAAAAGTGAATTATAAATTGATTGTGCTTTTTAGATTGAGTTTTATTAGCTAATTGAAAATCCATATAAATTAATTGATATGGATTATAAGGACAGCAGTTGATAAACTTTAATCAATTTATTAAAACATTTTCGAGTAAAATTTGTATCCTAGCTAACTTTTTAAGGGATTGATCAGATTAAACTTATAATCTTCAAAAACAGTATAATTGGAAATAATTAAAAGACATCTATCTGTAGGTTTGAACTCTGAGGATAATTAAAATTAAGCTCTTATTAATAATGAAAAGCTATTGAGGCAGCTGAAGACCTAAAGATGGTGAAATCATAGGTAAAGCAGCCTTAAAGTATGAAACAGTATTAATTTTATATTAGATCTTTATTAAGTCCTATACTTTCAAACACATTGAATTTTTTTTACTTAAAAATGAGTTTGGTATGAAAGTTAAAGCATGCATTCTTAATGCCTTTTTAGCTATATCATTTCTTAAGTTAAAGTTTCTAAAATTTTAGTAGAGTCTGATATAGTATTTTTATTATTAGAATTCATATTTATGACTTCTAAAAATCAGTAAATGACTTCTTTTTTTAAGATCTATTTCAAAATTTAATAAGTTTGGGATTCAAAAGGCTAAAATTGATACATTGAGGTCGTTTTATTATATCTTAGGTTAATGCTGAGTTTCTGTAGACACAATAATTTAGCCGTCTGATTGAAGCTGCTCCTGATGGAAATAATTGAACAGTAAAGCTCGGTCGTGTATTTCAAAAGTAAATTCATAAATACTTACAATAAATTAATCAGAAAATTACAAGTCTTTGCTTATTTCGAGTTCTATTATATAAGCTTAATGGCATAGAATTTAGTAAAAAAAGAATTAAATTAGTAATTAAGTTAAAATGGAATATATCAGAGGCATTTTACATGTCTCAGATTTGAATATTTGTTACACCTTTTGATTCATTACAAAATTGTAAGAATTTTATAACCTTGCAACTTTTGTATGAGAGAGCTCTGTACCGATATACAAGCTTTGAAAGTTTAGCTAAGTTAGAAAATCAAGAATGAAGAGAAGCAATGACACATCTCGCTACTAATAAGTTTGAAGATGATTAAAGAATACTCATTTATATTTTTGATTAACTATAAGAATGTTACAAATCAGGGGTTGCTTGAGCCATTTCTGTTTTTTAAAAAAAGTTGGAACTCCCCATTTATCCAATTTAATTAAATTGCCAACTCTATTCGATACTTTATTTTTTATTTCTCTCTTTTTACCCTCTATATTTTGGTTGTCTAGATTGTTCTATTTTTAATGCTTACTATGAAAATCAATTTATTACATAATGAAATAGAAATATAATGAAAAACAAGCATAAAGAAAAAATATATAAACCCCATAACCTATATACTTAGTGAATTAATGAATTGATATTAATGATCATTATATATGATATACACGCTTTCCCAAAATTACAGAAAAGACTTAATTAAGACAACGCAGATCTCA
>JAJKFJ010023643.1:0-20428 GCA_027382625.1 Tetmemena sp. SeJ-2015 | reverse complement strand
TTTTAGCTAGCTCACTGTATTTCTACCTAGCGAGTCATAATTTTAGCCAACTCTACTCTAAATTATCTAGCTCACTCTAAAATTACCCAGAGAGTCGGATTTTCAGCTAGCGATGGTCTAAACTATCCAGCGATTTCAAAGAGACTTTTTGACCCTTGCTGATTACTCTTGCATTTAATTTTGACTTCACCCCTGATTCTTACAATAATAACTTTCAGAAATTAATAATATGATGATAATTTTTCCTTTTCCAAATGTTTAGTACTAAATAACAAGTATTAGTATTTAATTTAAATATTAACCAATTTTTAAAATGAATAATCTTTTATTCCAAAAATAAAGATACTCTCCTTCTGTATTTAAATTATTTTCTGTAGAATTGTATTATGTTATAGTTCTAATAATTGTAATTAATTATAATCTAATTAAAATAATGGAAAATACGTGCTGATCTCTAATTCCACAAAATAATGTATTGTTTACGGAGAGAATTTTACATGGACGAATAAAAGCAATAGTTATTTTGATAAGGAATCACTTACTTTAGAAATTTTAAGGCTTAGCTTTTTTTTAGGGTAAATACTAAGAATTGATTATTTGTTATAAAATGTATAAATACAATTACTCTAAATTACTCGTCACAGTTTAATTAATTCAGTACATTATTTAAATAGAAAACTTAATGGCACACAAAAGTAAACTACTCATAACATCATAATCATGCTAAAAGATGTATTCCCAATTTCTGAAAATAAGAGCCTTGAAATCTGACTCGCTAAAATAAACTCCATTTATGAAGGAGAGGCATTACTGCATAATGTACATATTTAAACCAATAGAATAAGAGTATTATAAATCGTAAAGTAGCTACTCGATAAGATAATCCTTATATAGTAAATAACTAATTCCTTCCTAATACAGTTAATTATATATAAGGAATTAAAGATCCCCTTATGGTATAAATAAAACAAATGGACCACTTGCATTACCACCACTTGAGTAAACCTATCAGCTCTAGACTTCGATATTAAGACCGTAACGAGTCCCCCCCCACTACCTTATTTCTCATAAACAGGAATTAAAAGTGGACTCGAGCATATTGACTGGCCGCCAGCACTCACTATGAGGCTTTCTATCTGATTGGACAACTCTAAGCCTAAAATGCTCAGCGCCGTTGATTAGACTGAGATACAGAAAAAAATAGAACAAGGCCTCCTGGCCAAACTTGCTACCTTTTAGAAACATGATGTGAAGCATGGCTCTTGGTCAAGCACTAACTAACTAGACTTCCACTCAAAATTGACCAGCAAGGTTAGTCATCACGATTGTCAAACATCTGGGTCGCTCACTCGGAAAGATTATTACTCCTTTGGGCTCTCGATTTTGAAGTGAGAGGATGCTAATCCATGATAATTTAGCTATAGTTTTGGAACTACTATATTTTCACAAATCCTCACCAAAAAACCTCCTTAACGAAGATAAACGCAAGGTTACAGAGATATTCAGTAATAGCCGGTTCTCTCCAAGCCGATTTTTGTTCCAAGTCACAGGTCTTAGATTTTGACTTTCTATTTTAATAATTAAATAGAATAGAATAACTCATTTCCTTGAAAAATTGAAAGAAAGAAGAAAAAAATTACAATCACATTATTTAAATAATTTAATTTCAGAGTAAAATATATATTTACCAAATCCTTGTGTTTCTTTTTGTATTTATAAATTTATATAAGAGAATAATCTACTGAGCACTCTGGCTTTGAATATTCAAAACTTTAGAGCGTGAACGTCTAGACTTCTAAAATACGCTTTACTACTATTCTTTCCTAAACTATTTAGGGAAAAGTTCCTCCAGAGCAACCAACTTATAAATTTCTTGTGCTTTTGTCTTAACCATTTTCTTCTTTGTTAGTTTCAGTTTCTCCTAGATAATTGATTTGTACCTGAATATTATAAGTATTTAGGGATCCATTATTTAAAGTAATCTTAACAGAGTTATCGCCTTAAATTGTATCATACTCTCAAATTATAAAATATTTGATCTCCTTCTTTTAACTGCATTTCTTCTCTTTAGTTATTTACTTTGTTTATAAACGACAGAATTTGAGAAGTGGAATTTAGGTCAGTCTTAGAGTCTTTTTTCATAGATTTTATTCCCCAAAGGCAAGAACAGAAAAGATAAAAACTTCTTAATTATTTATTTAAATGATCAATTTTATTTGAAAAATTTATCATATAAATTAAATAGAATAATACTTTTTAATCTTGTTTTTTAGTCTTTAAATTTTTAACAAATTTTATTCAAATATGAGAATAAATATACGCTAAATTTTTTAATTAAGATCAGTAATAGAGGTCACTAAGTTGAATAAATGTAATCCATCACCGAATTTTAGATCAGTATAAATTAAAGAACTTTTTTATTGTATAAATTAGCACGTAAAAATTAAAAAAAAAATTTCAAATAAAAAATAAATCAAATTTATATATCAAAGTTAAATATTTTAAAATAATATCTTAGATTCTAAAGCTATTCTATCAATAATAAAAAATCAATTAATGATAATTTTTTTAAAGTTAAAATATAAGCTTATTATAATTATAAACAACAGAAATTATAAAATGATAAAATAAATTTTTTAAACAATTTTAAAGTATACCGTTCTTGATTTGGGCCTAGTGAGAAATTTGCAACTGTAGAATTTTTTAAATAATTATTTTTTTAAAATATTTTTAAGCATTCTAAACTTTGAAATGAATTCTTAAGAATTAATTTTATAAGAGAAATAAAGACTTTAAATAAGAATAAATTATTATCCTTATATGAAAAGAAATTATCAGATTAATACTTTAATTTAGAATAATTAATACCACCTGAAGAATATATCAAATGAATCTTTTATAATTAAATTTAATTTGGAAAATATTAAATAATTTTATCATTTATATCACTTAATTATCTTATGATAATTTTTTAATTTATAGATACTTAAACGTAATTAAGCAATAATCCATATTGTAATATAAAAAATGTGTAAAAATTGATTAGTACCTCTTGAAATATATGTTAGTCAAGACTTCACGAGTGGCTGTGGCATACTAACTTATTTAGACAGAGAAATTCTGTAGACATTAAATTAGAACAATACTTAGCAAAATTCTGACTCCTCACTCTGGTAAGCTGTGAAACCTCTGTTGCTGTTAGTTAATCTTAGAAGAGAAAAATGCAACCTAGTTCTCCTAGTAGATTGAAGACACTTAAGATGCTAGGTTACATCTTTAATCTCATTTAGGAAAATTTTATTGTGGTCAAGATTAAAATATTCTCTCTGGGATAGACTTCGAATTAGTAAATACGCTAAATTCTTAGATCTTTTGGTTTGGCTCTCTTTTTTAATTTTAATTTTAATAATTTAATTTCTAATTTTAAATCACTTATAAAAACTCTTTTGATTAATATTTGTAAAATCTTAACGGGCGCTAAATCATCTTCTTTTATAAATCCAAGTGCAATTTATTAAATATAAATAGGCAATAATCTAAATTTATTCTTCAAAGCAAAAAATATTACTTCAAGAAAGTGAGGCAAGAAAAATAAATTAAAATTATCACGTTTATGAAAACATATATTACTGATTATTAGGCACTCTAAGTTAAACCATAAAACAAGAAAGAACAAGTTCCCCTATACTTTATTCTTATACTATGAATTAAAATAATGCGCATCCTATTTGAAACTTAAGTCTTCAGCTCAAAATTTGTCTCTAAGGTAAGAGATATGCATTGGAAGGGCAATGCAGGTGTCCATTTGCAATTATTTATTTATAGCTATGCACTTTTGAAGCAGTCCTAGTTTAATAAAGTAATTTGCCTGAAGATCCATTACAGTCAAATCTGACTTACTTAAAGCGACTTTCAGAATATTAAAATAATCTTTCAATTTTATATATGAACTTTCTCAAGATTATTTAAAACTATCCTTATATTATTCTCTATAGGAATAAATGTCTAAACATGGTTAAAAATTTCTACGTAAAATTCCACTAAATAGCAAGTTAATACAGAACTCAATCAAATTATTTATTAATTTAAAAAATGTCGAATTATTATTTTCTCATTTAAATTCTAAATGGTTTTGAATGATATTCATTAAAATTGATATAAATGCACAATAGCATTTTATATTCTACTTCTTTTAAGAAAAATTATAAAAACTTATAAATAGCTTACTTCGCATATTTATATATATTCCATTTTTAAATGGGTATTTAAATTTGAGGTGTAGATCTGTTAACTTAAAAATTTAAAACTTAATTGTCTAATCCATAAATTTGTAGATTTGATTCCTCAAAATACTTTTTACACAATTCTGCTACTTTTAAAAATATTATTTTAAGAATTTTCTAATTAAGTAATAAATATACTAGTTAAAATTATAAAAAAATTAAAAAAAAAAGATTAATTATACAAGAAAATTGATATAGAATTTATTATAGAAACTCAAATTTAGAACTATTTTGGATATAAGATTCTTTAAATTCTCTGTTTGCCGAATTAAATTATTTAATTTTATTTTAGCTTTTGCCCTTGATATTTATTTAAGATTTAATTATATAATCCTAAACAAAATTATGATAATTGTAATAATAAGAATTAAAATATAGCTTTAAGTCAAATCTTAAAATGTTTATTACCTTATATTTATTATTTATAGCTAAGAGCTTGATCAAAATTAAAAATAGTTATTAAATTAAAATATAATCAAAGATTGACAGTTGAATTGTGCCCAATTTATATAAATGGTGCACCATTCGAGAGCATGAACATCTAGGAACTTTATAGTATAGTAAATTTTGTGTTGGAACGCTGAGTCAAGAGTTATAAGTGATTGAAATATTTTTAAACGCGATATTTTGTCTCTAGGGTTTTGGGCGCTGGTGGGCAGCGCTTGGAAAATAATTTTAGAAGTAACTCATATAAATGGTTTTATAACTTATAGATTAGGGAAAAATTATCTTTATTAAACAGTCACAATTTTTTAAACTCTCCATTTATTATTTATTCATTTATTGATTTTAATTGATTTCTGGCTCTAAATTGAGACTTTTATAGTTGAAGGAAACAACAATATATTTTCATTATCTATAAGATCTCCTTCAGAATATTTTTAAGGGCCTGCATCAACATAAAAATATAACTCTCTAATTTCTATTATAATTATAAATATTTCTCTAGATCTCAAAATATTTTAAGCTCATTTGATAAAAAACAGATTTTAAACTGAATAAAGATTATAGTTGGAATTTTAATTAAAATCGGTGATTGGTTAAAATAATAAATGGAGAGTTGCAAAATGGTGACAGTTGAAATCCCAGATTCACCCCCTGATCTGCAACTTGTTCGATAGCTTATTAAAAATTAATATGAGTTTCATCTTTAATCATCTCCACAGCACCTCTCAGCAGCGAGATATGCTTCGCGCACTCTTCATCATCCTCATCTTCGTCATCATTAAAACTTGTGTAGCTTATAACTCTTTACTGAGCGCTCCCAGACAAAAGTTGCAAGGATGAAAAGTTCTTAGAATTTCGTGCTGAATCGAATGGTCTAATTATTATTTAAATTGAAGATACTTCAACTGCCACTCATTTACTCCATTTTAATTTAATATCTAATTTAATTCTCTTTTTTATTAAATTCTCAGCTATATTAAGATTATTTTATACAAATTAAACATAACTTACATCATCATCAGTAACATTCATTCTAAATAGATATCCTTCTTTTTGTACTGTCTATTAAATATAAATTCATTTTCCCCTAAAACCAAAGGAAATTTTATTTCTAAGACGCATTTTCCACTCTTTACAGCTTTAGGTATGTCTATTTAAAAACAAATTATTAAATATCAAATTTTAATAACTTATTAAATGGAATAATTCTCAAACTTACAAATCTTATTGTTAAAGCATTTATAGATTAATCTATGAACTTATAATCCTAAGCTAATTCATTTTTATAATTATAAAAAACTTAATGCTAAGTGTAATTTATACTGCATAAATTTTATTCCCTATCATATAATTTAGAAGAGATAACTGCTATTATTTCACTTTACTCAAATAATTTATGATCATTCTTTTTGTTTATTTAGATCTTATCTACTAAAATATAACGATGACTTAATTTAAAAATAAATTAAACTATTGCAGTCAAAGTAAGAAACTTAATTAGAAGGAGAATTATTCTAATACACTCGAACTTTATCATTTTAATATAAATTCAACTAAATCTTTCTCAACTTTATCCTTATTGATAAAATAGAAAAGTATATTATTCTCTTGCATCTAATGATACCAGAGTGCAAGACATATTGACTGCTTAAATGAATACACCAAGTCAAGTCTTAAATTTTAAAGCAAAATTTGATAGTTCATACTTTGGAGTATATCTAATGACACTCTCTGCTATTGTAGAAGGTGTTAATAAAAAATAATAATTTTGTAAAGTAAGGTATATCAGCTTCTTATGATTTCGAAATCTTAATTCAAGACTTTTGCAAAACAAATTAAATTTTGCACTTAGTTAGAGAATGCTCAGATATCAAATACGGATACCTTCTTTAATATACCTCTTGCAACATTAACTGATGGCTATCGAATTGCCTCAGAAGATGTCGAATTCTCTGATCCCACTTGTGAGCTCCTATTGAAGTATGACTTGCTTGATTCAATTATAATATTTAAAATCATTATATTCATTTATAGATGAAAATGGAAAGTCATATTTGGCACAAGGATCTACACCCCTATTTAATTTGGATTCTGATAAATACTTAATAGTCGCAAATAAAATTCAACAAAGCGAAGGCTTTTATACAGTGATCGTTAAAGTAACTGCTCCTGGCTACGATTCCTCAGAATTTTTAGTTTAGCAAAATCTTGAGATATATTTCACTGATTCTGATAAATGCCAAACCTCAAGCACAATAATAGAACCTGACTATTCAGCATAAACGCTTCATCAAGTTATTGGGTCCACAAATCCTCAATTAATACCTCTTAACATTTACTACGATCCAAACTTCTGTGGAAAAATTCAATTCTCAATTTTTCTAAACTAGTCCACCATTTCATACAAATTTTATTATAAAATTTAAAGGAGACTAAATTACTTATGATGAAGATTAGAAAGTCTTGAAGGTGTAAGTTAGTGATTTAACTTTTGCAGGGCTCACTTAAGTCACAATTAGAACTACATCTTTGAAGCCTGTTGAAAATACAGTAATAAATATAAACTTCATGCACCCCTGCTCTTAGGCCTAAATATCTATAATTGAAGATGAAATTCCTGATCTAATGTTTCCGAAAAGTATTTATTATACTTGAGAATTATTTTAAAATCGGTGATTGGTAAAAAAATATTAAATGGTGAGTTGCAATTTTTAAGCAGTTGAAATGATTGATTCACCCCTTGATCTGCAAATTGTTTGATAGATAATCAAAAATTAATATGTGTTTATACTTAAATCATCTCCTCAACATCTTTCAGTAGAGTGATATGTTCACTCATTCTTCTTCTTCCTCATCTTTGAACTATCAAAAACTTGAATAGCTTGTAACTCTGTACAGAGAACTTCCCCAAAAGTTACAAGGAGAAAAAGTTCTTAAAAATTCATGCTAAATCGAATGGTCTACATATTCTTTAAATCTGGCACACTTCAACATCACAAAATTAATCCATTTTAATTTAATATCTAATTCAATTCTCTTTTTTATTAAATTCTCAGCTATATTATTATAGAATTAACTTTTAGCTTAGGGTTTTTATTTTATATTTTTGCATAATTTTGGTTAAAAAGTTTAAGATTTGAGATATTAAATAATATTGATATATTTTTTTGTTGTTGTTGAGAATCGATTTGATTAATAATTCACTATGATTTCTGAGTCTATAATTTCACAAGGTATCTTGATCTTTAATTCAAACTGTAAATTAAAATCATTTAAAAATGTTTTCTCCTTAATTACAGAGGATAATAACTGATTTTCTAATTCAGTACGATAAGTGCTGTTTTAAGAAATTGATTATTAATTATTTTCCTAAAATTTTACTTTACTTTACTTTACTTTTACTTTACTTTGTTCTCCTTTAAAATGTTAATTTAAAATGCTGAAACTTAAATTTATTTAAAATAAAGACTGAAAGAATAATATTAAAGTGTTTATTCCTAGAGTGGGGCTGGCATTGCAGAAATTCAATTTCCAAAATATTAGAATAATTAAAGCTCTTAAATAAATATTAGTTTAAATTTAAACTTATATTAAAAATAATTATGAATTTATAAACATATAATTCAAAATTATTAAAGTTTTTAATGCTGAAACAAATGGTATAACTTGTCCTGCTCTCAAATATAATAAATTCATTAAATATAGGATGAATGCGAATGCAAAATCGAGGGCAAGAGATGTTTGAGATAAATTTACAAGTAGAAGTTGATCGAAGACTTGATGTTCAGATGGTTAACGCCTATTTAAGTCATTTTTTTAAACCAAAGTTTGAATCCTACAGGTAAAGCTCTTTTTTAAATTTATTTTCTGACTAATATTTCTCGTAGTAGTAGCAATAACTACAATAGCAAAAGCAATAGTATAGTAGTAATAATTGAAGAGATAGTTAAATGAAAAATTAAGAAGAAGATGAGGAAGAAAATTAGTTAGCGAAAGAATAGTTTGAAAAGAGGAAAAGTTTGAAAATAAATAAGGAATATTCATAAAAAGTGAAATTCAAAGATAATAGAGCTAGGCTCAAAAGTACGCAATTAAAGATTGAGGCAGTTATTTATCTAGAAATGTTTTTATTAATTTAACAATCTGATCAATTATGCATCTCTTTTTGTGATCTCTCTTTTCCATTCATATTTATCCTATAATAATTATATTTTAGTACAATATAATATGAAAACTAAAACAAAATTGAAAAATTTAAACAATAAAGCTATATCCTTTTAATGACAAGGTCTATCTTTTATTTCTACATCTAATGCAAATTTCTTGCATTATAACATTTTCATTAAAAAGCAGAATTTTTTGTATCTATAAAATATATAAAGAAAAAGAATAGTGATTTTTAAACATACATAAGATCTCTAGAATTTCTATAAGTATATTAATTTAGCATATATCTTCAAGAACAATGATAAAAAAAGTAGCTATAAAAAATTAGAAATGATAAATAAGGAACGACGATCCAAGATTAAAAACATATTTTTAGCAAGATAATTTAGTATTTTAAAATTTATCATTTATCTAATTGAGAGGATTGAATGATTTTAAGATTTTTCTATCTGTAATTCCTAAATTTCAAATTTTATATTTTGAGCTGACTCCCTCTTTTAATTGACAATAAAAAATATAAAAACAATGTTTGAATTTCAATTATAAATCTAATAATCTATGTATTAATTAGTGTTAGAAAAATTCATTGATAAAAGTTTTAATAAATTATTTTTTAAAAGATCAAATACGAATACACCTACTTTAATATTTTGTTTTTATAAACCGACTATTACTAAGCCAATACTACTAATATTTATAATAACCCTCTTTTATTAGATAAAGTAAGAAACGGCTATCTTAAAATAAATATGACCAAGTTTTATATATGGATTATATTTTGTTGAGAAATTTAATTAAAATCGGTTCTCAAAATAAATAAATACTGTATTATGTGGCAAAATTAAAATCACGGATACCCTCTGACAGTACCTTAAAACAGAGAGATATTAGTTTTTAAAAAAATTCAAAAGTTAGTTTCACTATTTTTTTAAATTTTATAACTCTATGCTGATATCTCCTTCATTAAATTTTCAAGGATAAAAACTTCTTAGAATTTAATGTTGAATTGAATAATTTAATAATTATTCAAATTGAACACAGTTAAGGTTAAGCTGATTTGTTCCATTTCAATTTCATTTAAAAAAATATTTTTATTTTAATTTAATACTTAATTAAAAGTTCAATTATGTGTTCGAATTCAGAAAATTTACAATATATCCCTACTACACTTTCTGGAAGAAGACGAACGTAACTGGTTAATTAAATAGTTTTACAGTTACTCTTATACCAGACTGTCTCTAAAATTAGATCAATATTAAAGATTAGGTTTCTTTGGAAATTATTGTTTAAAATATATTATCCTTTTGGCCATAAATTTCACAAATTTTTAGGTTTATTCTGTAAAAACAGGGTAAAATATTTTAAACTTGAAGTCTGCGATCCTCTAGGTTGTTACCTTAAAAGCTCCTTAGATGCTAAAGGATTTTTATTAAGGACAAATTTAATTTTTCATAATTATTATTTTAGCAATTTTTGAATCTTCTTGGGGCTCCAGTACAAGGATTAGAATCTTAATATATATAAATATTGCAAAAATTATAATCGGAAAGGACCATGTTTCTTACACGAAAAGTAAAATTGGGATTTTAGCCAGTGCTGAAAATTGAGGCTGAAACAGCAATATTATTAATAAGTGTACTAAATATTTTTTTGGTTATAGAATAACTATCAGGTGGGAAACTCAGCTTAAGAAATACAGTTTTAGGACTATTTTAAAATTCTTTATCCTTTATAATATTGCCCATCCACTAAAGTAAGAATTAAATAAATGTTTTCATTATAGAATTAAATAAGTATATCACCTATTAGTGCAAGAAATTTAAGTATATTTAATTTAAGATAGGTGCCGTAACTTTTACGGGAGATAGCTCAATTACAGTTGATGCAAAAATTAATAAAAGTTAATAGAAGTTTGCCTATAATTTATTTTCTGAGAAGGGTTTATAAAATATAATATTTTTTGTTTAAGAAATCTAGTCGGATATTTAATTAAAATAATTGATTGGTTAAAATAATACATGGAGAGTTGCAACTTCACGTCAGTTGAAATCAATGATTCACCCCAGATCTGCAGCTTGTTCGATAGCTTATCAAAAATTAAAATTAGTTTGTTCTTTAATCATCTTAGCACCTCCCAGAAGTGATATATGACTCACGCACTCTTCTTCATCTTCTTCATCATTTTCATTAAAACTTGCGTCGCTAATAACTCTGTACTGAGCACTCCGACACAAAAGTTACAAGGATGAAAAGTTCTTAGAATTTCTTGATGAATCGAATGGTGTAATTATTATTTAAACTGACACACTTCAACTCTCACTAATTTATTCCATTTTAATTTAATATCTAATTTAATTTACTTTTTTATTAAATTATCATCTATATTTAAAATGATATAATATAAAAAATAGCTTTTTAAATTTATCAATTAAGAAGTTTGATAGTATGATTATATATATATCTATGAGAAAACATGCTTTTTAAGTTTTATAATTTTTTTTAAAAATGGCTAAAATTATTAATTTTGAATTAAATTTTTATTGTATGCAAGCAAACTAGCGGTGTATAGTTAAGATGTAAATTCAGCCAAAACTTATCTTAAAAATAAATTTAATATCAGATAAGTCTAATTGCAAAATTAGGGACTATCTCCTCCGCTAAATTTATTTTACATTACCGATCACAATAATTGTAGCGATAGATTGTTCTAATATAGCTGTTGCAATATCTTCGTCTAAAAGCCCTTTTTCTCCTTGGAGTATTGATCCTCTTGTCATCGAGAATTTTCAGAATAAACAGACCATCCTTTCTCTAATAGAATATATAGACGTCCCCACAGGTAAAAAAATAAAGATTGCTCGCCTTCTTTTTAAATAGAGTCAATTACAAGCTAAAAATAAATTTTAATTACTCCACTACCTTCCTAATAAGGTATAGAGTTTAGTATAACCAATTCAGGGAACTTAATGGGAATTCTTCTTTCAGACAGCGATTTCTAAGATAAAGAAATGACGATAAAATAAATTGATAAAAGCATCTTTTGGTGGATCATAATTTGTTTTACTTCCTTTCAAAATAAGTTATTCTACTTCATGTAATAGCATCACTATCACACCACAGGCGATTGATGATCTCGAATATTATTTAGACGATCCTCCTTTGTCTTTGGATCTGAATTGGGATTTATCTTTTCCTGCTTGCAAGTTTTTCTTTTTTTATTTTCTTCAAATACTCTATAGGTGTCAGTGATTAATAATCAAGTTCACTGCTTACTATACAAGATAATACTCTCAAAACAGTAAGTACTATCGCCGAAAGTGATATTATCTTTTTTAATATTATATTGGGGACAATAAGAATTATCAACTCGAAGGATATATTTTAGTGAAAGAGAAATATAGCATTTTTCATTTAATCTTGTTATTTAAAACTTATGAAAACTATGCAATAAGTGATGACAGAATTTGTAAATTTCAGACTTAGTGTCAAAGAATCTTGCTCAAAGTTTTAGTATGAAGACACTGACATGAATATAAAGCTTTTATACACTTGTGTGGAGGGTCAGACTTGTCAAATATTTTTATTTTCTAATACAATACAACCCGATAGGAGATCCTACAAGTGGCAAATGCGGAATCGTTTAATACGGAATAACTTGTTACGAATCAAATATAGAAGTTTAATGTTCATCATGGGGAGTGAATGAATAGATAAATCACGAGATTTCTATGATAGCAACTACTGCATAAATTATTCAGGCTTTAAAAATGGATCTCACTGCTTTCACAACAACAAGATTAATAGCTTCATAAACTATCAATCTTAAAATTAAGCCCAGTTGCTAATTGAAAAGATTAACTCCAGATCTTCAAGACGTCTAAATATACCAGAGCACGTTTAAACAGATAACTATTACAAGCTATACATATAACTTCGAGCAGTTTCATGATGTGAATGGCTGCTAAATATATTTATTTATTTCTTAAATTTAATACCTGAGGAAACTTGGTATGATTTATAATCAAATCTCTCATTGAAGGCAGACTCATTCATCTTTACTCAAGACAATAAATTTGCTTTAGTAGTAGAATCAAACTCTAAAGAAGTTTAATTTTAAGATTGCTTCGCTGGAGAATAAATTTTTCCAATATTTGCACGAACTGACTAAAATCTTCCTTCTAATTCTTTGGATATAAAAATACAGTTTATTTGCCAAAACTTTGCAGCTCCTTCATTTGTGGTTCCTCTCAAAGATTTTTCTATCGAAGCAGGAAATTTATATTAAAGCTACATTAAATAAATTCTTAATTACTACGAAATATAGAGTTCATTATACTTTTACGTAAATTATGTAAATTTGAGATTGATAGAGTTTCCAAATTAAGTAGACTTAGACGGCGATAAAATAAAAGTAGTAGTAAATTAAATGGGCTTAGGATATCCAATTTTTGAAGATTCTTATCCAAATTTATTAATCAGTGCACCAGAAGATGTAATAATTATATTATGTACAAAGCATGAGCTTCAAAATTCAAGTCAATCTCATTGACAACAATTTATTTAATCCTTCTACCAAAAGCACAAGGTTTATTAAATTATTATATTGGTACTGGCAGACCATAAAGATAAAGGGAATAATTCCGAATTCAACAGATGAGAATTAAAATGAGGAAGATGGGGAGAAACCCAATGGAGATGATTCTAAATATCTTAAAGCATCCATCCGAAGCATTTCTCTAGAGGGTCTTGTTACGTTGAAATTTGCAGAGAATTTCATCTGTTTGATTGAAAATTGAATTCGATTAAATAATCTCATTTAAATAAGGAAGTTAACTCTAGGGTTTTAGAACTAAAGATTCTAGGAGGAAAGAATAGAGAGATAAAAGCAATTAATTTTGAATGGAGTATAGTTGAGATAAGTCAAAGATTTATGCAAATTTAGCTTTTTTTGTCAAATCCTGAGCTAGTATCTTAATTTGTAAGCTTACTTGTTAGTCGTTTAATGATAATAAATAGAGTTAAGATATTTTGCAAATAACTTTTCTAAGAGAAGAAATCTTCAGATCCTAATCAGGCTCGAAATTCGTGCAAAAGAAACTTAAACTTTTCAAGGTCATGCCTTCTTAATTAAGAGATGACGGTAAATTAAATTTCGCTAAATTTATCTTTATAGACCTTTCAGACGTTCTCAAAGAAGTTCGCGATGACTTAATGCTTGGGCTGAGTGCAGTTGTTTATGGATCAATAGCAACTAATATAATTCTCTCCTCTTCACTTTAATAGATCTGGGGAATGATAGATGTTGTACAATTTCTCGTCCACCTTCCGCTAGTCAATTCTTACTTTCCTGCAAATGCAATATACTTCTATTAAACTCTCATGGACTTATCGTCATTCGATGTGATTCCAAGTGCTTTAATCGAAGAATCTATTATAAATTATATATGTTTGATATACCTGATGATACTGAGGTTCCTGATAATTTTTAACTCATGGATATCTTTACAATTCCTAATGATTTTTATTATCACTTCCTATTTAAAAAAGTTACGACGGCACTAATACTATTTCAAATCTAGGCAGCATGTAAAAATAAAAATGTTTATCTATTTCATCGGACTAGGCTCTGTTTCGATATTTGCTCTTGTGTTAAGTTTGTATTCAAAGAAAATAGCGATGTAAGAAATAGTTTGGTCTTACTTAATTTAGAATCGGTTTCATTTATGCAAAGATTGCAAAGGATTTATTCTTCAACACAATTTTATTAATTTTGAGAACGTTTCTGGAAGGCTATTTTGAAGTATCTATAGCCTGTTTGCTAAGCATATAAGATTTATTTTTAGATGATCAATAAAGGAATTCAACAGAAATATTTTCATTAGTTTTAGCTTTTGTGCTTTTGATTTGCTCATTCGCAATGCCTGTAATATTTGTAGCTTTTCTAATGAAGGGAAATATCAATTTACAAGATGATAAAATAACTGAGTAGATTGGAACTCTATATGAAAACCTAAAGATAGACTCACCCCGTAGAAATCTTAACCTGATTATATAAGTAAAAATATGATTAATTAAATACTCAAATTTATATAAAGATTAAGCTTTATCCAAGAGAAGAATCAAAGACGTTAGTTTAAATTATTTGAATTTAATAAAGAGTAAAAATAATTCCACTGACAAGAAATTATAGGATCACACTACAAAGGGAAGATAGTTTTTTGAGTATTATACTTCAAGATAACTTTGCAACTTTCTTGATAAAAATTTTGCTTTATATTTAATTAAATTTAAATGTTCCCTTTTGGGAAAGTTTACTCCTGTGTAATGGTATCATGAGAAATATTTTTAAAAAACTGATTAAATAATTAAAAACAATTTTTCAGCTAATATTCCTTATTCGAAGATTATGGTTTAGCTCTATTGTGATTTATTAAAAGGACTCCCCTGTTTAAAAATATTTTCTAATTTTAATCTTTGATACTTTAAAGCTTGTTAATTTGCATCTATCTGCTTTTAGTGAAAATTAAAATGATTAAGAATTTAGAGTGAAGCCTTTTAAGGAGCCTGAAATAAATACTTTGGAGATATTCAATGAAGGATGCATCTTATTAGCTTGCTACTGCTTGATAGCTTTCTCTGATTACTAGTAGGACCCAGATATCCAGTAAATAATTATAGTATAATTTCGGTTGGATATTAATATTCTTGACTCTTTTTAATATTTCCATTAACTTCTACATCATACTTAAAGAGCTCTTTAGTTCAATCAAGGAAACGTAAATATACTTAATAGTTTTTTAAATATTATAGACATAAAAAAGGATGCTTAAATCCGAAGAGATGAAAGTGTTTAAGAAATTTACGATAATGTAAGTTCTGCTCTAAACACATTCTATTTATAACTTTAAACTCATAATTTGTTTTTTTAATATTTTTAAAGCACTGATTAAGGCTTAAAACTTATAAGGGTGATTATAACATGCTTTAAAAACACATTATAGTTATTTTATATAAGCAAATATTATATAATATAAAAATAAATATAAAAGATTTAATCTATTTTTATTGGAAAGTGTTGATCACTTTAGGCTCAAATTAAATAAAATATTATCAAAATTTAAAAAAGCAAAAATCCTACAAAAAACCTCCAATGATATTAATTTTTCATAATTAATCGTAAGGAAGAAAATTCAGATGAAGATCAGAAAAGTTATTCTAATAAAAAAGGCTTAATTAGTTTAAAGAGAACTTCAACGATCAAAAGATAGTCACTTAAATCTTAAAAACATCCCTCTAAAAAAGTAATTAAATATTTAAAGGTTTATCACATAAATCAGATTTAAAGATCGTCAAGGCCGTTTCATCCTCTGGAAAACATTGAAAAATTTTAATTCTATAGGGGCTATTTTTTCAAAATTTCTAAAATACAACTATTCAAATATAAAGATAATTTTGGATTATATTTTGCTAAATTTATGTCTCTAAAATATTTCCCAAAGAAATTCTTAGATTGATAAATTGTTCAAATTCATTGAATTAAAATTTGATATGACGGTGGGCTTTGGCGGTGACGTGGCACAACTGATCAAGGAGTTACGCCTGTGAATTACTTTATATCGATTAAGTATTATATGCCCGTTAGGGGTTCTTAATTCCTAACTATTATTATTATTAAAAAAATTTGATATAAAATTATACATTTTGGTGCGTGTGGTTCAAATGAATTGAATTGACTTAAATAATAAACTATAAATTTAGTTGCCCTATAAGTGAAAGCCATGAAACACTATATGAACTTCATATCCTATTTATACATAGCATAATTTGTTTTACTCCAATCATTTTAAGAGGTATCTCAGAAAAAAGCCTACCAAAAAAAGAATTTTTGCTCTAAATATACTTCAATTGGCATATTTTAATTTTATATTTGACTCTGCTATAATTTCATTTCTCATTCAATTCAAAAAATAAAGAGATTAAAGACAAAATAATAAATTTGCTATTTTTCCCTAAACATGTATTCTTTACAACAAAAACCTCATTTAAGAATTAAAAAAAATAAAAAAATAAAAATATTATCTTTAAATGGTTCCCAGCCATTTTTAAACAAAATGCGAAAAACCCAAAATCTTAAAATTTTGCTAAACTGAAGCCTTACCATAAGAGGAATATCAATAAAAAACAAAACAAAAATTATGTTTCTAATTTAATTAATGCAATTACTTAAAATTTAAGAGAAAAAAATAAAATATTGTGGATTCAGAGTAGAAAATACACGACAAAAAGAAAATTGATATGGGAATGATTTCTAATTGTCAAGAAATGGAGTCCACAAAGAAGTCTAATGATTTCATTCTTGATCTTGAATTTATTTTAAACTGAAAACATAATGGATGATATAAATGACTGTGAAAATTTCTAGAGAGAAGGTTTCGATAACGACTAGCTCTCATTAAACTCCAATGAGGAGTGCGACCATTTTGAACCTTAAAATCTATTAAGATAATTCGATTTTGATTTCCATAGTAAAAATGAAATATTTAACAAGCTTAGAGAACAATAAAACCTTGACTTTATTTTCTCAGAGAAAAATAATACTCGCTCGAAAAAGATAATCAAACCAACCAACAAAAATAAGTCTCTAAAACCTAGAAAGAAGTAAAATATTTTCAATCACTTGAAAAGCAATAAAAAAGATATTTATAATCTTGAAGGAACTAATGATTCATCGTTATCATAATAACCATGGTTTACTTTCAGAAATGCATCATCTAACCAAAAATATAACTGATCTTAATTTACAAATGCTATTGCTCTCAGAATAATTATCATGCAATTAATATAAAAAATGTTATTTTATATTGAGTTAATTATTTTTTAAAATTTAGGGATCACTCAATAATGCTGAATAATCTAATTGATTTGAAATTAGCTGAGATTCATATTTTCTTTTGATAAGTTCTCAATTATGTTCCATAATTTTTTCTTCACTTCAGATTTAAGTAATAAAAATAGTTTTGATTTATAAGATTTTTCTTTGTTTGACCTTTAAAAATATTATCAATTTAAAATTATTAGCCTTGTTTTCTAAGAAATATATCCATTTTCACAAATATTGAAATTATAATTTTTTAAAAAATAAAATCTTTAATATAGAATTATTTTAATGACTTGCTCTACATTCATATAATATTACTAATCTAAAATTATTAATCAAGAAATCTATGTTCTCTATGATAACAAGATAAATAAGATTCTATTGCATTATTATTCGAGCTATAATATAGGATTAAAGTTCTAGTATTAAAAGGATAATTTTATTTTCTTAATGCTAAGAACTAACTGAATAGTGTGAGTATTTAAATTAAATATCAAACAGATTATAAATAAATGCTTCAATTAATAAATTATTTAAGTGCAATATTTTTTTCTTTCATTCTCCTGATATATGCCTTCGGCCGTTCTTTAATTGCTATCTAGAAACTTCAAAATCTAGAGAGATATCACTCTAATCTTGATCAAAGAAGAGACTTTTATCTCTATTATAAATAGGTGATTGAGGTTTTACAGCGAATTCTCCCATCCTAGTTTGAGGATGGAACTTTGTTTTGTTCTCATTTTTCTTTGATTTGTGTCCAATATTTATTTTATTATCGCTTACTTTAGTCTATTTTTGTTCAAAATCTTCTGAATTTTAGAATTCATCATGGTCTGATTAGAAGAAACTATTTTAATCCTCTATGTCTATATTTGGCTTCTTCACATTAAAAATTAATATAAGATTGATAATTTTGATCGAACTATCGGCCAGGAGCAATATTCAAAAGCTGAAAGCCTTCAGGTACATTTTTATATTAGGTTTCAGCTCTATTTGGGAGAGTTTAATCCTACTGAAGTAGTAGTGAGCTTTGGAATTCTTATTATTTATTAGTAGCTTCATCTAGGTTCAAGAAACGATTTTACATTTCTTTCTTGCTTTAGTCGAGATGCTTCCTCGGTCTAACTTTTTTCTTAAGTTTCTTGTTTATTTTTTGCAAAGGTTATGAATTCTCATTTATCTTTACTAAAGAAGTCTCCTGCATGCCCTTAGTGAAACTGAGTGTCTCCTTTTAAAAATAATTAAGAGTTGAGATGGGATAGGGTGTTTAAATGACTGCCACTCCCTTCCTTGCTTACAAGAAAACTTATATTCCTTTATGTTGAACCTGTAACTTGCTCCTCCTTGCCCAGTTTAATAAGAAATTATGATAGTTATGAATTTTATTCTTTCTTAGCTTTATTTCTTTTTATTTTGGCTTTTATTTTGACCACTATTTGGTAAATGAGTGAGCCAAATAGGTTTCCATAATTAACCAACAGATTCAAAACTACTATTCAAAATTATAAACAGTAATTAAATTTCAACATCTCATTTATTTTTATTGCCATCATTACAAAGCCTATATCATCTC
Organism: Tetmemena sp. SeJ-2015; assembly: GCA_027382625.1. Lineage (NCBI taxonomy): Eukaryota > Ciliophora > Spirotrichea > Sporadotrichida > Oxytrichidae > Tetmemena > Tetmemena sp. SeJ-2015. Next base: position 1,080 of record JAJKFJ010023643.1, on the reverse strand, counting down.
TAAGTTATCTAAAAAGTTTAATGAGGACAATATTTATATATCTTACATTTTGTTTTCATCAAAATAATCTATTGAGAATGGAATCAGTAGGTATGATTAAAATTTATTTTAACTTGTATGTCTTTTTATGAAAGGGCTAATATGGTTGCCTCATTATATAAAATATGTTCATTGAAAAGTTCAAAGAATTGCGTTAACTTAGAATCATGCGGCAGTTTCAAAGCTTAGAAGTGAATTAGTGTGAAGCTGGTTAAGAGTAAAGCCCCATTTTGGAAAGTAGGATAGTCCCCTGCAAAGTTTACTGCCATGCAAAAGATCAATCTTCTAGCTAGGAATAAACAGATGTTGAGCTCCTAGTCTCTCCTGATATTTACAAAAGAGATATTTAATTTAATTAATGATTAATTTATAGGTAAAGGGAGTTAAACTTGGTCATGAACTCACTATCTCCCAAAAACTTCTATAACAACATAAATATATGCTATAATTCTATGAATAATTATAGTTTGACTTGAGGAATCGATAAGTTGTAAAGGGCAAGGAGTAGATAAAGATCGCAAAAACTAATGTAATCACTTAATTTTGAACATTAGGATCATTCTAAAAAGTTAGTAAGCAATCTATTTTACGGCTTGTATTAAGAAATATGGATAATAATGTTTGCTTATTCTAATTTATTATATAAGAATAGAGACAAATTAATCGCAAACACGAAATTCAGATAGCCTTTCAGTATTGATCTTGGAAAAATTGAATTTATATAGAATTTTCTTTTAAAGTAAAATTTATTTGATTGTTTATTAAACTTTAAATATGATAATTATATGATCTGAGAAAAGCATTGAAGAAGATCTTAAAACATAATTAATATCATGGCCTTAACTTTCTGATATATTTTTTAGAATCTATAAAATCTAAAGAAAAGAATACTTTACACTCTATATTTGTTGTTTAGCAATTTCAAGATTAATATCAGAGGGGATATTATGGCTAATCCAACAAGAGCTATAAAAACTGTGCCTAAATTTGAAGATAAACTTGAACTCTCCACTCGTATTAAGTTAATCTTTCTCTTATAAA
>JAJKFJ010023641.1:0-20467 GCA_027382625.1 Tetmemena sp. SeJ-2015 | reverse complement strand
AACCTATGAAACCTAACACTCAGTTATCTGAGATAGAGGAAGCACTTAAAGGTATAAAATTCAGAGAATATGAGACAGACGTCAAGGTCACCTTCCTAGAAGACTTTAGATTGCCTGTTTAGGGTTAGAATTTAGCATGATTATAAGTATTAATAAAGAAATTAATTATACACAACTTATTTTCACTTTCTTATCATATTATGGGGTTTTGGGGTTTTGAATGTTACGAGGGTAAACGCTAGTGGTCAGCCCTCATATTCACATGTTCACTAGCTGTGTCTACAATAACTACGTGTGACATAATCTTGCACCTAATCAGGCAGGTTCTCTAGAGGACTTTATACTACTACAACAATTGCTCCTTACTAGGTTCTCACACTTCCTTTACTAGGAGGTTACTAATATAATGATAACGCACTAGAGTTTTGGAAAAAGTATAGTTCTCGCACTGCTTTGGGATTCAACACAATTCACGCTCCACTCTATTAGATGCACTATACAACTTACAAGATGATTAATAAAATAGATCGCCTCCAGGGATAAATGCAAATTTACAGAGGAATTAAGTAATGGCCTGCTAATTTTACTATCACTATCACACTGTGGGTCCTTGATTTTAACTTTTTAATTTAATAAAGATGATTTTTTGAATTGAAGCAAACTTTTAAATAAATGCGAAATATGTGACAAATATAGTGTCCTTTAAGCATAAAGCCTTAAAGTGAATGACTGTTTCTCTTTTGATTTGTGGAATAAGTGAAGTCAGCCTGCTGTTTGCTTATATTCATTGACAAGTTATATCAATTCATTTTATTTTATTCTTTTGAGATAATGTGCTATGATTCTGAGAGCTGGAGTCTAACTTTTAGATCAAAGTACAGTCACTCTTGTTGAAATATTGTTGTTTTACACTGTATTTTCGTAATATAAATGAGGTTCTATAGTGATAAAGCACTACTTATCACTTCATTAATATACTTAAGAATTTAAAGGAAAAGATTTTGGAAATACACCTTCTTCTTGCTTGATTCCTTCTGAATATTTGACTTTTACTATTTTATTTTGTTGTTATTTAAAGCAATGTCTGCTTTGCTCTCCGATCTCGACGGCACCTCCAAGTTCAGCAACACCTACGAAATTGCAGACGCCATCCTCCAATCAGCAGACGGCTCGACTCTTTCACAGACTTCGAATGAGGTCTCTCTGACTCACCGAGAAGAGCTAAAGTTGGTCGAGGAAGCTAAGAGCTGCAGCTCCTCTGTCGGCTGCTTGGAGGTTGGCGTCTGCAATTGCGTAGGTGTTGCTGGGCTTGGAGGTGTAGTCGTGATCGGAGAGGAAAGCAGACATATCTTTAAATAATAACGAAATAAAAGTAGTAAAAATCAATTATTCAGAAGGAATCAAGCAAGAAGAAGATGTATTTCAAAAAAATTTTCCTTTAGGTTCTTTAGTATAATTAATAATTTTTAATTTAAAATATGATAACTTAATTAATTTATCACCCTAGACCTCAAAATCAATTTAGAATTATTAAAACTTATTAGAGTTTAGAGCTAAGATTATTATTTTCTGTCTTAAAACAATCCTCTATTAAAATAATCCTTCCAGCGTAATTTTAATTAAACTCCAGCAAGACCTAATTACTCTCTGTTGATTCTTAATTAAATTAATTAGATGTACTAAGTTAATAATTAAGTATTTCTCTGCCCGATAAATTTATTCATCAGTTATGGAAGACGGTAAACTTCGCATTGAAACAACTTAGTCAAAATAAGAAAAGAAAACGTTCATATTTTGAATAAAAGAAGGAAATACTAATGAGTAAATCAAATCTCCATGTTAGTAAACCATAAATCCTTAGCTGCTTGAATAGAGTATACCTTATTAAGTTTGAAAGAAGAAAGCTAAAATGATTAACCTAACAGATGATACAAAGATAGATTTTAAAACAGAAAAATTCGCGAAGATTGAACAGACTTCATTTTTTAAAATGTTTTCTGAGAGTTTTTGAAGCATTATTTATAGCCATCAATCTCTCAAATTAAATATCATCAAAAAAATCCAACAATTCTTCTTTAGTTAAAAAAAATAAATTAAAAAACTTTGAATTCATTTCAAATAAGAACTCGACCATACATTGGTAAAAGTGTAAGACCTTGACGGCTGGTTCAAGGTAGCCTACTCTTACTTCATAATGATGCGCAAAATAATTTTACTATTTCAATTATTTTAAAATGGAAACCAGATACCTTTTATAGAAGGAATGAATTATAATTACTTCAGACTTGAAAGGAGAAAAGAAGTTGCTCAAGATCTCACAAATTAAGATGAAGAAGATTCCAAGTATGAGGAGCTCTCAGTACGAGAGATTTATTGTTATGTCTAAAATATTTTGACATAGTAGAAAAGTAAAAGACCATTTATAACCAAACTTTCTTCAAAGTGGTATACCTTCTCTTAATATCTTGCTCATCTCGCTAAAGCCATAAAAGACAACACGAGGAATAGAACAGCAGATGGAGCAACTAAGCATTATTATTTTCTCATCTCCAAATAATTGCTTTATCGGCTCACTATCCACCCGTTTATCTCGAGTCGGATCCCTTCAGTCTTATCTTTTTATGAAGAATGGAAGAGCTTTATTCCTCATTAGCCTGTCTTCCTAAATCTTCAAGCCAATTAAGATAGAAGCCGAAAACTCATACCTCCATCACAAAATTTAAAACTATTTTGTGCGAAACCTAAAATTATAAGCCTATTTTTCTTTTTTACTTCTTCCTTTCATTTTTATTGCAAATTCGAAGAATTTGTATTATAACTAAATCAGCAGTCAACACATAATGTTTAATTTTAATCTCTAAAATTTTAAAAGAGCAACTGGATTTATAATTATCTCAGGATTGAAGTAGGAATGCAATCAGAATTAGACGATGAAGAAGAGCTCCACTAATTACATATAAGAATTCTACCTACGATTAAATCACCAAGATAATCTAAAATTTAACATTTGAATTAACTTTCATTATTCATAACATCAAGGAGGCGGCAGTCAAAATTTAATATAAATTCTATTCTGGTTAAAACTGATTTTCCTTAACTGTTTTTTTTAAGCAATTGAGAACTTTTAAATTTTAATGGAGTTGACCTCCATAGACATCAAGTACATCAACCAGCTTCTCAGAGGAGAAACCACTTGACACCACTACAATCATTGCCTCCCACATCTCCTTTGGTAGGCTTTCTTTGGGCATTTATTTTTAATCTTTTCATTCGAAGCCAGAAGAAACGGAAAGTGCAAGCTCCTAAATTTAATGATAGTATTTCATAAATATGTTTAACATATATTTTTAAACTTTAATGTTAAACCTGGAACTAGAAGCTGAGTAGTGGAGGTGATGTAAGCAGTCATTGTTGCGGTGGTCGAGTGGTAGTTAGAGGTTCTCCTTGAGAAGTTGGATGATGTACTTGGTATCTCTGGAGGTCTACTCCATTAAAATAAAAAATTTCTTTATTGTTTAAAGAAATAAACAGAGCATCAGCTTTAGTAAGAATAGAGTTTATAAAGATGAATTGTTGGAATTTGAATAGATATACAAATGTGAGACAAATTTAAGATAAATAAATATTATTTATTATTATTTATTATTATACTATGAAATCTTTAAAATTTTGACTCGCCTTGATGGAGGTTGCTCACTAAAAATTGCATGAGTTCTTGAATTTTTTTTTTCCCTCAAGACTCTTGAGATAACAAAGCAGATCTTGATGGAATTCTTAAGTAACAATCCACTATTCTTACCATATACTTTTTCACTGTGAGATAGTAAAATGTTTCAGAATATTGTGCTTTGCTCACCAATTCTGTTTTTTGTTGTTTGTTAGGTGTCTTCCATTTTTAATTCCTAAAATGTTTAGTCTTGAAATCAACTAAGAATTTATAAAAATTAAATATGTTTGAAGCTATGCTTCTTAATCTCCGTCTTAATTGATTTCTCTAATAAAAGCTTTAGTTATTCTTAATTTCTATTACAACAGACTTAATTATAGTTTGACTAATCTTATTTAATTTAATGTTAAAGTTTAATTAACTTAACAAGCTTTCAAATATTTAATCTAATTCTTAAATCATTAATGTAGAGGAGCGTATTGCTGCTCTTTCATTCACAGAAAACAATTAGCTGTTTAAAATTAAACAATAATCAACAATTTTAAGGCGCTATTGAGATAAAATATGCCTTAAACATTAGTTTGATAGCAGCTACAAGAACTCCACTTATATCGCAAGAATAATTACAGATTAGCTGAAACAAGTCCTCATCAAAGTCATCAAACAACAGACTGATTACACATTTTTAAAAATTTATATTAGAAAAATCTTTTGCAATTTAGTATCCTCATAGTGGAGCACTGTATATATCGCATATTTTATATTAATTTAAAAACTGCTTTCAATCTTTGAAATTTATCTTTATTAAATTTTGACTTCGTCCTGTATGATAAGAATTTAGTTAAGAATTAAATTAAAATCTAAGATTGATTAGAATAATAATTGGGGAGTTGCAAAATAGCAACAGTAAAAATTATAGATTCACCCCTGATCTGCAGCTTGTTCGATAGCTTATCAAAAATTAATAAGATTTTCTTCTTTACTCATCGCATCAGCACCTCTCTGTTGCGAGATATGTCGCACGCACTCATCATCTTCTATTTCACTGTCATTCAAACTTGTGTAGCTTTTAACATAGTAATGAGTGATTCCACACAATATTTGCAAAGATAAAAGTTCTTATAATTTCATGCTGAATAGAATAGTGCAATAATTATTCAAAACTGAGATAGTTCAACAGTAAAATTTTTATTCCATTTTAATTTAATTTTTAATTTAACTCTCTTTTTTATTAAATTTTCAGCTATAATACAATAACCTTATTCAACTTGTTCGCACTAAGTTCCCTCATTGTCTATCAATTTCTGAGAAGGTTTTTCTTGTGACTTTTTTGAGAGCAATGATTCTCTCATTCTTTAAGAGGTACTTAATCTTCATTCTCTTGTATTTACTCAGCATTAAAGTAGTTCTAGATTGAGTTACTCTAAGGGAGTATGCCAGCGTGAAGGTGAGCTCAATATTAAGCTCACTACACAGTTAATAATTTCGCTTGCTTTTTTATACTTTAAGATTGTCAAGCACCATTTTAGATATGTTTGCTTGTAGATAATCCCAGAATAAATTAAAAAACTTATCAGTTTCGAATGATATATCATGGTTTAGAAGATTCAAACTTCCAGGCTGCACTCTATTCAAACTATTCAATATCTTGTTTGGAGCTTAGATACTTTATAACTACGATAGCCTTTCTTTTTATTCATTTTCAATTAAAGAAATATAAAAATTGAGATTAAGATATTTCGAGTTAAGGGAAGAAAGCGTCACGCAAAGTTCTTTCAAAGTTAAGCCACTCTAATCCTTAAGGATTTTAATAGATATGATTAACTCATTAGCATCTAGGGAAGAGTTAATTGCTCATCAGATTGTAGCATCTCTTGTTAAGGAATAACCGAGCATGCCAAATCTTTCTTGCTTCAGAAACGTAATCCTTGTGAGCTGAGATATCTGTTTAGAGCTGAAGAAAACTGGGGTCTTTAAATTTGTTTGTTAATTTAGAATCCTCATACTCAACATAAGAGTGTTTCAAGTTGTAACAAATTGAAACCTTAGTTATTCTTATCTCATCATAGTCATTAATTTCTATTAGATACTTAAGTTCTAATTTATAAATTTCACCAAATTGTTAATTTTCAAATCAGCATACATTTCAGAGGTAATTTTAAAAAGTCATCTTCATTTGTATGCCAATTATTTTTGTGTGTTCGTAGTTGATGTTAAAATAGTTTTCTTCCATTTTTGGGGAAAAGTTGGAGTAAAATAAGTAAGTTGAGTCACTTGAGACTATTGAGTTGATTGATCATCAGCAACTTGTACATCATAACTCAAGAGTTATAACTTTAGTATGACAGTTTCCTGAGCGAGAAGTATATCGGGAGATAGCTGATAGACTAACAGACAAAGATTCTTCCACTAGTCTTAGAGAAGATAAGATTGATTCTTCAAATAATATATCCAGATAGTATTAATGTTATTATTTAAGTCTGATATTTACAATTTTTAATTACGTTTTAATTACTTGGCCTTATAGATCGGAAAACATCAGAAAGAAGAAATGGACGAGTAAATTAAATATAAATATTGATAATAAAATATAATTTACAAAATGTCTTGAGAGTAAATGATTCTGCGTGAATGCGAAGCTCTAGCAACAAGTCATACGAGAATGGTCAACTCTCCTGAGCTATTATACGCTTCACATAATAGATTCAGTGGCATAGACTCAAGAGCCTTATGCGCAAAGTCTTGGCATTTACAGTATGAAAGGGCAGGGAGGAAAAGACTTTTCCATTCCGTCATTCAAGCTAAGCAGAGTATAACAACTCTTGAGAAGTCTGGACGGAGAATAAATAAAGCAGAAACAAACATTGAATCTGGAGTCTGAATAAAGTGGAGATGGAGTAGAGTCTTGAGCAACATAAACTGAAGTGTATATGCAATATTATAGCTTGCAAAGCACTTATTTATAATGCTATCCTAACCTATTATAAGTGAGATAAGTATTAAGTTTAAGTTAATTTACATTTTCATTCCCTTTAAAACTTGGTCATTTAGACGATTGGGCTGGTGGCCAGGAAAATAAATATACACTAATTTGAAATTAGCCTATAAATTACAACTGAATTAAAAATTAACTAAAAAACCTTAAAATTATAGGATAAATATGATTAAAGTATCGTCGATTTATTTTTCTTAGAAATACTTAATTATTCCATCCTTGCTCAGTGATTCATAATAAAATACACTTTAATTAAAGAGTTTATTTAACTTAAATGTCTATCTCAACAACTATATCATCTACAAGTTCAACTACTTCATCAACAAGTTCAATTACTTAATCTACAAGTTCAATTACTTAATCTACAAGTTCATCTACTTCATCAACAACAGCAAGCAGAACCTCTAAAGCTGAAATTGAAAGCTGACTGGGCAAGCGTCCAGGACAAGGAAGGCATCCTCCCGATTAACAGAGACTCCTCTTAGCTGGCAATATCAAAGCGCTACAAAAGAATGCTTCCATTTGCTTACTTTTGAACACAATCAAAAACATCACCATGACTATTCTTAAGTATAACTCTCTCTCCCACTAAAACATCCAGAAGGAGTCTGCCTTCAACCACAACAGTCAACAGCTCAAAGAGTAGACACAAAAACTAAAAGTTAGAAAAAGCTGGGATTCAAGTATTTGGACTATAGTGATCTAGAAGGAGCTGCTCCCTCATTAAATTTAAAAACATAATGAACTATCTTTTATTTAATATATAACACTTCTCTCTTTAACTAAATCTTGATTAAGTTTTGCTTAACTCTTATTATGTAATCATATTAATCCGATTATAATAAACTTAAAATAAAAAATTAATGGACCATCCACACTAAAATGGAGATTAGTGGCTGAAGAGTATGAGATACACTAGTCTAGTCAAATAGCGTACTGAGGGTGAGGCATCAAAAGGAGCCCAAAACACAAGAGAATCAAAGACAGTGAGGAAGCCAGATTTTACATACGAAAATCTGGAAGGCCATCCTTTGCCTCAACTTTGATATAATTTGATCTTATAGCAAGTGATTGTCTTTAATTGTGGTAGTAATGTAATTTAAATAAAAGTTTGTATATATTTCACTGAGTCCCTGCCTTCATAACTGTAATCATTTTTTAATACATATTATTTAAGAATGTATAGACCCGAAGAATCAGTAGCAGCCATTTGAATGCGAAGAGGATGAAATAAAATGCAATAAATGACAACAGATGGAGCAGAAGGAGGTAGAAGCTGGTAAAAAAAAACATTTGAAGATTAGAGTGCGAGCCCTAAAGATGTTGAAAAGCTCCTCTATCTTCAAGACATGAGGGCAAGTTGGATAGTTTGATTGCGTCACATCTTAAGAATTGAATTAATGATTAGCATCATCAAGGCCCGAATTGCTGGATCAGAAGATAAACAACAATAGTGAGCCACTCCAACTTCACTTTTGTTCAAGAAACCTGATGAGAGTTTGTGAGAGCAGAGAATCATTCAATAAGGATCGAAGCTTTGGCCTACATCCAGGTTAGGCTTATAAAAAAGTGGTGATCTACATTAAAGAGAATCTATCTGCAGCCAATGGATAATGAATGAAGCAGAAGAGTTTTCCAAGTGCTGATAAATATCTTAACTCCTGACGTGGAAGATTATTCCAAAATTCTTACTCCAAGATTGAAGAAGCTATTACAATGATCAAGAAACGTATATTGGACATAAATAATTAATTATAAGCTATATTCTACCTACAATATAAGATTAAGAATTGATTGTATTTTATTTACCCCTGATTAACCAAAATCAATTCCTATTAGCTGACTTCGAATTAAATTAATTAGGGACTCTAGAGTAGAGCTATTGAAGCTTTGAGCAGTATAAGTCAATAAGCTTACTCATAATTGGCTAAACTCAGCTTGAGAAGGGAATGAATAAGCTCTACCGCTTTCTTTGAGTCTGGACTTTATAGATTGAAAGTGTATAAAAAGAATCTTAAGATTTTAAAAATTTACCATTAACTTAATCAAAGAAGCATATTTGCATTAATATAAACTTTGTATTATTTCTATAATTTATAAGTAAAGGATATTTTGTAAATCAACAATAATATTCAATAAAAAAAAACCAAAAAGGATAGATAAAGAGTCTTATAGCTTCTCTACCTATTATAATCATATAGAGAAATTGAATAATGGTTAATATGTGTTAAGAACAAATTAAATAAGTTTATTAAGTTAGCAGAGATATTTAGAAAGATAAAATTCAAACATTTTCAAATTGGAAAAATTAGCAGTTAAATTCTGAAGTTTAAAAATTACTTGCTACTTTTGTGTGGGAGAGCTCAGCACAAAATTATAAACGACACAAGTTAAAAGAATGAAGATATATAGAAGAAGTAGATGAAAACTAACATTATATCTCGCAATTAAGAAATGCTGATGCGATGATTCAAGAAAAAAACTCATATTAATTTTGAGAAGCTATCGAGAAAGCTGCAGGTCAAGGGAAGAATCTGTGCTTTGAACTGCCAAGAAGTTGCAACTCTACATTTATTATTTTAACCAATCAAAGATTTTAATTTAATTATCAACTATAATATAAAATATTTTAACAATTAACCTTATTGAGTTGATGCCTATGGAGGCCAGGATGTTGTCATTAAGAGCTGATTCGAACTCGGCAGCACTTAAGGCAGAGAGCCAAGTAGTCGAGAATTACCCTTGCAGCTGTTTACCTTCCCAACACTTCAAACGATAAGCAGTGAAGGTAGACCACATCTTCGCGAAGGAAGGTTCGAGCAGTGGTAGAGTCCTTTTCCCAAGCTCAAAATGAGTAGCAGTGACGTGAGCCTGATGTTGAGCAAGCGTCTTCTGAGTAGCTGTAATAAAGTTTTATTAACAGTTAGCATCCACATAAGACATCCCAGCAGATCTTAAGCTTTCAACCTTTAGTATGTATTAAGTATAATTTAGGATTTCATTCTCATAATCTACGCTACTCTTAACTTTGTTGTAAATTCGATGCTGCTATCACATTCAATTTAAAATACTGCCTTAAATTTAATTTTTACTCAAATGATAATACAAAATTAAAATATCTATTTTTTCATTCATGCATTTTATCTATTAAATGAATAAAAAGAATATTCCGAGCATATAAAATAGAACCAACTTACTCTTTCTAATTGTTTCTATTTGATGAAGAGAAAAATTGATTGTAATTTTATTAGGGTGAGTATTTCTAAATTAATGATGGTTTTGACCTTGATCAAGCAAATAGAAAAAGAGATATAAAAGATTAGTATGCTTAACTTTTTATTTTATTTTTAGCATAGTAAACGATGGAGGGTCAAAGTCTACAGAATATTTGTTAACATTCCAAGCTTAAAGTGCTCATATTGTAAGTCCATGGTCTTTTCTTAATGCAACCGTTCAATCTACCCTATACTTATTATCTAGATCAATCAGATAATATTGTGTATTCTCATTTTATGAAAAATTCTCTAAATCAATCAAGTGGTTAACACAACTGCAAAATATTCAGAATGTGGAGTCATTTGATTATACAATTCAAAAGCATTCTAAATTGCATACTATATAATATTTTTTAATCCAAGGAAGCTCTCTTTTTAATTACCTTAACAAATAGAAACAAAATTTACCTTCTAAAATCTTTTAAGAAGTGATTGTCATTAATTGTGGAAGTGAAGTAATTCAAATTCTTGGGATGTATCACTAGACTCCCTCCTCTTCACAAACTGTAAATACTTTTAATCAATAATTAGATAAGCAAATTGAAATATCTGAATTAGCAGCGACAGAAGAATCAAAAGTATCAATAGACTACAGACGGAGTAGAAGGAGTAAGTGCTGCGGAAGCTAGATAAATGTTGAAAGATCTGAGTGTGAGTCCAACAGATATGAAAATTCTCCTCAATCTTCATGACAAGAAGAAAAGCTAGATAGTATCGCTGCTTCCCACTTCGGGAAATCAAGTTAAGGATTAGTATCGGCAAGGCCCTGATTCCTAGCAAGAAGTTGAACATTGAAAGGGATCACCTGATATTAATGTAAAAAGGATATTAAGAAGCCTGATAATATGTAGGGAGAGCAGCAAATCATTCTCTTTGAGAGTTAGGATCGTTTCTTTGGCCTACTTCTAGGCTGCGCTTATGGTCATCACTAGCATCTAAGAGCTGAAGATATGGAGCCAATTGAGAAAGAAAGAAAGAGAGTAGTCCTTCAGAGCGGATACCTAAGCACTGCACTTGGAAGAGGATTAAAAATGCATTAAAAGATATACAAGGGAAGGTGAAAATGAGCAGAAGCACTGAAATTTGACATAAATAATACATAATAAGCTATATAATCTGCCTTCTATATAATCTTAAGATTTGATTATATTTTATTTAGCCCTAATTAACGATAATCACTTCCTATTATCCATATTTTGAAAAGAAGTTTAAATAAATGAAAAATTAAATGATTTTTCAATTGTATAATTAACTCATTCAGATGGTCTATCATAATAATGGTAATTATGATTAACCCGAGTATGATGATCCTAACATAAATATTCTGAGTAAATGCAAACCCGTTTAGAATATATGATTAACTCTTTTGGCAGAATGTTGAATATTTTTAGATTACTGTTTATAAAATATTGGTTACTTTTAAAGACATATTAATAACTCATTGGTCCTGTGGATATTTTTTTAAATGATGAAATGGTTATATTTATTTCAAGTCTGATTTATTATCAAAAGTAGAATTAGTAAGCAAATCATTAATTATTGTACTTTATCGAATTTCCAAAATTTCATTGGTTTAATTACTTCTCTAAATTAAATTAACTCTTTATTTAATTATCTATTGCAACGACTTCATCAATAACTACATCAAAAGCAATTAGCTCAACTAAAAAAATTTTGAAAGTTAAAGTCAACTAGAAAAGCATATAGGTAAAAGAAAGTCCTTCCTCCTGATCAACATAGACTCATATTCATAGTAAAGCTTAACAAATTTCAAAAGTATGATTAGATAGAATACTTTTTAAGCTTTTAGGCAAGATCAACATCATGCGCAAGAAGAATTCTATTTTATTACAACATTCTCAAGGAGATACTATTACCTAAGCTTAAAACAACTTAATGCAGGCAGAAGATCTCAATCATTTTCACTGTCGCTGATCTTCCTGATATTGACACTAAACTGGTAGGATCTAGCTCCCATATTTAATTTAAAAACATAATGATTTAAAACAATCTCTAAGATAATTTATAACTTTTTCTCATGTTATTTATCTTGATTTTTTGATTCCATTCAAACATGCATTTATAGTTATCCTTAATTAATGATGATGATTTGGGTAATAATTAAATAATCTGATCAAAGACATCTATTATTTATAATTGTGCTGAGATTATTAAACATATTATGATTGTCATCTTTACTGATATGGCTTTATAAATTAATTAGAGAGATATTTGGCGAGCATATTATACTACTGAATTATAAAATGAATACGATTAGATTATTTGGTTCATTAAAACTAATACCTTATTTGTCTGAAAAGAGCTTAACAGTGATAAACTTATTTGTAATTAATAAAGCAATTCATTTCATATTTTAAAAAAATAATAATGGCAGAGTTGGGAATTCAAAGTCACTCTCTCATCCCAAAAGCTACTCTTTATTTGAATCTGAAACGCAATAAGGTAAGTAAACCGTTGAACATATTATCTTATTTTTGATAATATTTTTGGGTTTAGCCCTAATTATCATAATCTTTTCTTTAAATGAAGTAAGAAATGTGGTTTTATAGTTGAGCTAGTCGGCGGCAAGGAACCCTCCAATACTTGAGGGAAAGTTTTGAAATGAGATTCTCCTTTGAGAATTCAATACAGAATCTGTAAAGTGAGAATGATCTGACCTTGAAATGCAAGCAAGTTATTCTTTCCAAAAGCCTTAGATGAACTTTAGGACAAAGTGAGGACAAATAAACAAGATTAAGCAGAGGATAAATAACTATGGATAACATACATAAAATAAAAGTCCTAAACATAATGAGCAAGAACCTAAGCCAAAGACACGCAAATTATATTCAGATAAAATTAGAAAATCCACTGAAAAAGTATTTGTTTATTTGATCTAAATAATCTATTCGTATTCATCCTATAATAAATATTCCCATCTGCCCTTTTAGATAATGGCTTACCCCTTATGGAGCTGCAGTTAACGTCCTGGTACTCTCTAGCCTATTATCTGCTACTAGAGTTAAGATCACTTCCTAAAGCCGCAAGAGGACTCGGACGCTGCAACTAGCAGCAAAAGATAATAAAATCACTGCCATTCAAAGCCTCCCTGACTGATGGCGTGATCTTTTAGTCACCATGTAGCCTTTTACCAGCCTTAGTGTGAAGTGGATAAGTTTGAGAGAGCTTTCTATCCGCTCCGATAGTGGAACGAAGGATGTGAATATTTGAGGTAAGCCTGTATCGGCGCCGCCTTGACCTCTAATCCAGCAATAAACTCTCGCCTTTCCAAGTCATCAAGTAATTTGATTTCCCCATAACCGCCACTTATCAGCTTATTGTCAGCCTCGTGTCCCCCAACTGGAGCTCAAACACATCAGTAAAGAGTTTATATAATCTTATAATTAAAGCATATCAAATATATAAAATTAATTAGATCATTCAATATATTCTCATACACAATAATTAAGGGTATAAATATTTATACTTTATCTTTATTTTATCTATAAAAAAGTGTAATCGCTAAATTCAATTTATGATGTGAGTTCTTTCATTAAGCCTGATCTCTACTTTATAAAGAAATTGGAACTTGGATTTTTATTTTTTTATAGTCAACTCTTAAATTCAATTTAATTAAAAATATATATTAACGTCAAAAAAATGAGGGGATCACGAATTTTAAAATATTTGAAAATATAATTGATGGAAAAGACATTTTTATAATTACAAATCTGCATAAATAAAAAAATGGAACTTGAAATATAAAATGCCTAGTTATCTGCATGTCATTTACAAAGTGTCAATGGCATATTCCTTCCATTAATGCGTGGCATTATTTTTGTATAATCGCTGCCTTTTCTACTCAAAATAAATTTAAAGATGAACTGAAATTCTTCCTCTTGATTGAATAATCTGCATTTATCATTGTCAACTTTCATTGCTCCAATGTTTTGAAAGAGGTTTTGAAAATGAGGATAATTGAGATCTTCTATCCCATTTGTAATTTGCAACTAGACTTCATGATTGTGGCATTTACTTTCGTTCTTAATGACGCAAGTAAATAATTAAACTCTGCGTTGTAATTAGTAATCGCCTCAATAAATCTATATTAAAATTCGTGATAACCTAATTCTATTTTACCTATAATAACCTCGAGGGATTCTTAACTTCTTCATTTTAAAATAGTTTAAATCTTTGAAAAATCCTACTTCATGTATCAAGAATTTTTGCTCAAGACTTTTATTTATCTTTACCCCTTTATTTTTTTAAACCTAAACCTGGAGCGGATTTAAATTTATCTAGATTTCAGTATAATCTATTTCAAAGTTATAGCCTATTTAAAATGGAGTTTAATTATAAAAATATAATAAGCTCTAAATTAACATTTAAATTCCAAAATGCGTTTATCTATGTATGTTTTTAACCTTTTTATACTAGTTGAAATAGAATATAATTTAATCTTATAGTTATTAGAAATAATTAAGATATTTATTAAAGGATAACTTAATTTCACTTAAAAATATTTGATTTAGATATATTTGAAGTGATGGATGCTACTTATATTTTAATATGTTTTAAAGATATCAAATTTTAAAAATAACTATTTAATTTATTTTTTATAAATTTAAATTAGAGATGTGGCAATGCCTACAAATTATCAATTACTAAATGTACTTACTTCAATTATATTATATTTATAAATATAGTTCAAACATTATATTTAAAGAATATAATAGAAAATTATATAAATGAAAATATTAAATATGTTGAAGATTTAAATTATTTCTTAATTTTAATGAAGAAGAATTAAATACCATTAAGCATACACTCTGATAATATTTGTTTGAGCGTCGAGTGCCGTTGATATTTTAGTTTCTGATTTTCGCGATATCATAAAAAGACCTTAAATTTAATCGTTTTTTCTTAAATCATTGTTATTAATTAATAGCCAAATTCGGTTTATGTTGATCGAGAAAATTAAGATATTTATTTAAGATACAAATTATAAGAATCCTTAAAATTTTTCAATGAATGTCCACTGTTCTTTGTTAGGTCTCCCAAAAATATGTCTAGCGTGCATTTTAAACTAATCCAATATGCTAATCTGCAAATTTTAGAAAATGAATAGATGAATTAGCAAATTAATTGATATCTATTAGGTTTTAATTAAATTAGTGTAGTGATATTTTTGCTATAAGCCTCTAAATCCTCCCAAAACAATTTATTAATCTTTAAGCTCAAATAAAATAAGCAAAAGAATGCTATATCTTCAAAGTCAGAAAGAAATTAATATGCTGCAAATTATTTAGGAAGTAATCTTTTAAACTTCAATCAAAAATTTTTGAGTGAGAAAATATTTTCCAGCTTTTTGTTAACAAGATCATCTACATTTAATTATGATTTGATATTATACCATAATAAGTTCTTATCTAAGTTTAATTAAGTGAGTACTCATATATTAAATAAAACTAAATTTTGGAAGTAAATTTAGATAATAGCTCACTAGATCGAATTGTAGTAAAGCTACCTGAAAATAAAACAAGCAGTATAGTTGATAGAAATGAAGTAGGGGAAGTGAAGATTCGACATGGAAAAGTAATTATCGTCTCCTCAAGGTAAGAGCACTCTCAAATTAATGAACTTCTCTTCAAAGAAGAAGGATAAAGTTACTTATGCCGCTTATTTACAAAGCTAAGTTGATACTTCCAAGTAAGGGCTATTTACTAGTTAAAATTTAGAAATTGAGAAGCTCAAAATTATTAAGAACTTCTTTGATATTCTAAGATTTATAACAATACCCATTATAGACTAGACAGATAAAAGAAAACTCAAATCTGCAAAAGAGTTATCTTGCAAATGTTCACCTGATACAAAACGAATACTTGAAGTGAAGATCCTCAATCATACAACTTAAGATCTAGAGACTAATGAATACTCAGTTTAAAGTAGACTATTCAAGCCAATAAAAAAAGGGGGGAAATTATATCTAAAATAGTATATTCGCATTTCACAATTAATGGTATTTAAATAGGATGCCAGATTTGATTATATATAAAAAGATGTATTTAAGAAATAGTCTGAGTCTTGTAAGATTTCTTTTTGAATCATAAAATACTTATTCGTTCATCTATTGAGCAAATATGTTTAGAAAAGTCTAAGATCTTAGAGTGCTGCTAAAATCTAATCTTCATAAATTAAAGTCTTTTTGTGATTACTCATCTTTATTAAAAATATAAGATTATTGAGATTGGAGCTTATATTAGCTGTTTGTCACAATAAGGAATTTTTATTTAAAAAGATGACTTCTAAAATCTAATTTCTCAAATTTCAGTTGAACTAAAAACAAGTAATCCTCAATGGTTATCAAATTTAACTGTATAGGCAAGTTGGGAATGGACTTCATTTGATCAGACAGGAAAAAGTTGCAAAGGGCTGAAAGAAATCATAGGCGACCTTATGAAAGCAGACTTCAGCTCTTTTGTTTACTCTACTCATTATCTAAAAAGGTAGATGAGCTCACTAAAAAAGATGGCGAAATGTTTTTACAAAAATGTATTACTTACTTTAAATGTGAACAATCTCATAGCTAAAATTATAAATCATTATAAATAATATATTTCTAAAATAAATAATATTACTAAAGAAATTCTAAAGATTTATCGTATTTTATTTTTTAAAATAGAAAAGATTTTGCTTTAATTCTATTACAAAGCATAATAAGAGCTTTATGTTTATAGACCTTGGTATAAGTAACGCCTAAAACATTCCTTAGGACTTCATTATTCTTGAAATATTTCACTGACTCGTACTACTAGTAGTAGATGAAGTAGAAGTTGTAATAGTGGTATAGTAGTTGAGCTAGTAGCTGAAATTTCATTTAGAAATTCAATCTCTGATCACATTACAAATTAATCGCCTGTCGCTTCAATGTATAGAATTTTATTAGATCACCTTTTTAATTAAAGTTTCCAACCACCTAGACTTAGAATAATTAATTTAATTATTAAATTGTTTTAATTTCCAAAATGGAGTAGACTTAACTTTGTGGACTTCCTGTCGACTTTGGGATTTGATTTTATAGCTACCAGTTAAGAAACGAAGCAATATGAATGATTTATACCTAATAAATGTCGAAATTGCTCTATAAGAAACTTAATTTAGCCTCTTTTTATCACGGGGAAGAATAATAACATCATTCATAAAGATTAGAAAAATTTTGGTCAACATCTTTTAAAAATTAATCTAGATGCTAACATCACCAAACTTCAAAATTAACAGGAAATTTTATAAATTACTAGCAAATATTTTACTTAAAAAATAATGAAGAATTCAGAAATTCAAGCAAAATTTCAAGATGCATTCTTGAAGAGTATAAATGTATCGGATCTTTTTTTTTAGGGAAGCTCGTTTAGATGAAAGTAACCATCGAGTTCATCAAACTATCCGAAGGGTGTTTGGCCTCTCATTTTATAAAATAATTGAAAAGGAGAGGACTTGCTTGGTTTAGCCTTTGAGCCAGAGAAGGTTTGATTTGAATTGAATTGAGTATAAAAAAAGAATTATGATTCCAACCTCTTAATAGAGATCAGGCTGAATTAAACAAATCAAGTATTATTAAATAGGACTTCCAGAGGAATTGATTTGACTATTTAATACCCCACCTGTCCTCCTCATAAATATAGGGCTCATAATATCTCCCTCGAATGCATCACTGGTACTCTCTATACGTACTGAGGATTGACTAGGGGGGCACACAGTCGATAGCCGCAAGAGGACTCGGGCGTTGCCACTCACTGCACAGGGCAATAGTCAGGTATCCCTGCCGTTCAAACCCTCCCTGATTGAGCTGTCGGTCGCTAGGGAGCCTCGAGTGCCATGCCTTGGGGCTCAGTGGACTGACCAAAGAGAGCGTGCACTCTGCCTCCGGTGTATGATTTAGGGTGCCTCATAGCGGAAGTCATAGGGGTGGCAGCTGCCAGTGTCAAGTCATCCTTAGGTCTGAATAGTTCAATGACTTCTTTTAATGCTCTAGTAGCACTGCAGCCGCCGTAGTCTGTGCGTCGTCTGCTGCTACCACAATTTTTTAATTTCCCTTTTTTTCGTTTTTTTTCTTCCGAGTCAGCTCTATCAGCAACTCCATCTTCCTCTTGAAGTCCTATTTAATAATCCAGAGAAAGTTTAATTTTTAAATATTTATGAAAAACTTGGTAGCAAAAAGATAATCATTATCAGAAAACTTGCCATTAGCACTTTGAAATACTTTTTCAAGAGATATTTAGAAGTTTATTAATCATAAATACATCCAAGACTTGTTTTCATTGTTGCTTAAGCTTCTTGCTCTAATTTCTAAACTAATTAAAAAAATGTAATATCCTTTTATTTTTAGCATTTAATGAAGGGCGCTATAGTAAAGACATAAATGGAGAAATCATTTGAGTAGATTATCGAGAGAAGGGAGAATACAAGAGCGAGGATAGTTTATCAAAATAGTTTTTCAAACCCGGGTCTGAACTTACATTGAATTAGGAAATAGATGTTTTGGCATTTGTTGCAAAACTAGTGGTTATAATAAGCTCTTATTACTGCAAAAATATTCTATCTAGGCCTTTTCTTGAAGGAAAATAATAAAGGAACTGAAATTAAGAGAGCCTTAAAATATTTTCGAATGTTCCTTAAATGAATGATTTTAACATTTTAGATGAAGGAAAAGATGATAAAGGATACTTCAAAATAAAGGTTTATCAGTTTTCTTCACATAGTGAATTCTAAAAACGAAGATATTCATTTTTCGTAATTCCGAATAAGTAGGAAGATATATTAGAGACTCTATTAAGAATAGAGATATAAAAACATTTGAGTTTCAACAGAAGATTGAGAAAGCAGCTCTGGCATCCCTTTAATTTTTTGAAGTGTTATAGAGATTCTTAGAGTCAATGCTCATTTTATGAGAAAATCTCTCTAGAATAAAGCTTTGATAAGAAAAAGAATAGCTCTGAAATGATTCACTTAAAAATAAGAGAAAATAAGCTATTTTAAATAGAAAAATATATTTAAATAAACAAAATCCTAAGATATTTAAAGCAAAAAAATAAGATAATCCGAAAATAATAAATTAAAATAAATTGTGAGGCATGAATATGAAGAATTAGAAGAATCAGATGTAAAACTCTCAAGTTAAAGAAGATAAATAAGAGGTGGATATTAGAAAAAATAAAATTGAATACTCGCTGAACAATTTCTTATGTTCAAACTATCATACGTCTATACTCGATAAAAATATAAAAGTCAGAAGCATTTTATCATATGGAAAACCAAGCTATAAATGAAGTTTATTGATGCTTTATTCAACCTAACGCTTCAAAATAAATCATTCCATTAAGTCGCTTTCTCTTTGAGCTTGACCTTCATCATCGATAATTCCATAAGAGTAAGAAAATTAATATCTCATTATAAGAGTCCAGCTCCTATATCTGCACTTTAAAAATCTAAAACTATTAGGACATTGTTTACATTGCTTGAACTCTTTAAATTTGCCTGTCACTTACTTAAATTGCTCTTTTTTATTTTTCTCTATGCTAAAATCTCAAGAAGGAGAGCAAATCTCCCTTCTGAACTATTAGCAATCAGAAATTAAAATTTAAGCTTATAAGTATTGTTTATTGATTCCTGGAGAGCTTAAATTAACATTGGCCTCATATAAATTCTAAGGTTCTGTGAGTTTAAGGTCTCTCTCTTCTTTTATATTAGTATTATTGATAATTTAGCAGACCCCTTCTCTGTCTAATCTGAACAGTACATCTCAAAACAATTTCTTATAAAAATGAAACAAGTTACTCTGATATGGCAGAAATCTGATTATTGAAGGGTTTTCAAATGTAAAAATCTTTGAAATCAGAAGCAACAAGTCTATCAATTTAAGGGACAGCAGATACATCCAAATCGTTTCTGCGTAAGAAATTTAAATATCAATTAAAGTTATGTTTAGTTTCATCTCTCTAATTATCAAGGACACAAAGATATTGATAATATACGTAGGATATGAATGGTTTCAAATAAATGAAAGAAAAATTCTATAGTGAATAAATTACAAGCATCTAGAGATTATAAATTACAAGTATATATGATTGAATACTTTAAAATGAAGTACAAAAGATTATATTCTAAATATATTTAAGAAACTTATTATGTATTTTTTTAACTTTCCCTCTTTTTAAATTATTATTTAACAAACTCAACTTCGAGATCATGTCAATCGTCATTTTTATATTAATTATTCTTCATATTATATCTAGTTTATTTGATATTAGTATTGCTGCTATTTATGATACGATTATAGTTAGAAAAGTTATTTTAAAAAAAGCTATCAAGTGGGAATCGTACCTTGGTAAAAAATATTGTTCGAATATGAGAGACCTAAGGATTGGCTTGAATTGCTCTGAAAAAAGATAAAGTCCCAAACCGAGCCCTCACCTCCTGTGCAACCTAGCTCCCTTGAGAGAGCGAATTGAGCAAAACGCAAAGATTACGAAA
>JAJKFJ010023640.1:0-20501 GCA_027382625.1 Tetmemena sp. SeJ-2015 | reverse complement strand
AAGACTTTAGATTGCCTGTTTAGGGTTAAAATTTAGCATGATTATAAGTATTAATAAAGAAATTAATTATACACAACTTATTTTCACTTTCTTATCATATTATGGGGTTTTGGGGTTTTGAATATAGGAAGTGTCTACGAAGAGATTTCAATGCCACAAACTCTGAACCTAGAAATTAGTCAAGCTAAAAAACTAATTACTGAGGTAATTCTTTATTCAGATCTTCCCACAAAGAAGTTACAAGGATAAAGTTTCATTAGAATTTAAACATTAATCGAATCATAATAAACTTATCCCAATTTCTAACACATTAACTACCTTTGACTTTAAACTTTTTACCCAATTTATTAAATTATGAGCTTTAATAACATCGAATGATCTTCTTAAATATGACATATCTAAAAAGACTTCTTTATATTTTATTTTTGATAATAACTTATAAGATTGATAGTCTTGTCGTCCATTAAGTTTTATTTATTTATCTAAAAAAAACTAAATATGGATAAAATGAAAAATTAACTGTAATAATTAAGAAATAACTTTATTGATTTGCAGTTTTTATTAATTATGGACTTAATTTATATTTTTTTAACCAATAATTTTGTCTTAGATTTAGTGTAAATTATAGTAAATTAGAATCAGTTGAGTCCTATATCTTAAAGCTCAACTAATAATTTTATATTTTATTTTTATGTAAAAAATATGAAAATTAATATAAAAGGGTTTAAATGAAATAATTTGTTCAAATAATTTAATTGAGTTATAATTTTAAGCTTTTTATGTTATTAAGAAGAGTCTTAATCAAGAAAGATGTAAAACATCATTACTTTGAAGGATATTGCATCTACGTTCTACTAAGTTTTACATTTTATATATATTTTTATCTAAAAATTATTTGAAAAATAAAAATTATTAGGAGAAGAATTAAATTAATTATTTGACATTTAAAAGATTTTAAATAATTTTATTAATCATTTTCTTACTTTTTATGAAGAACTAAATCTAGTATAATTGATAAAAAGTAAAATAGCGAATTATATTATGAGAACTCATAAATTTTGATTTCTGAAGAATACGAAATTGGCTTAATAAAAAAATCAAGATTCAGAGAAAAATATCTCCAAGCATACTTTTAAACAAAATAAAATAACAAAGTAATTAAGTTTATTTATTTATATGCAAACTATTTTAATATAATTGCTAAAAAAAACTAATGATACAGCTGTATTTATTTTTATAGATTGATTTAGAGCTTTTTAAAATTCTATTATACTGAAGAATTAACAGTTTATCAAAATTGAAGATAATAATGCACACAAAATATAGAGCTTTGCCACCTGAAATTTATTAGGTTTAATTGCTTCATTCCTACTTTTAAAAGAATTTAGTTTTATCGTATTTTGGATTGTCAAAACTTCTTGAAGCGATTATCTTATTCTATTTGAAACTTGTCTTTTAAGGCTCGTAGAATATAAGGATAATTTAAGTCTTATTTGTGTTTGCGTAGTTTGGTTTTAAGATTGTTCCAGTTGCTTTAGCTCTTGGAATTCACTCTTTTCAAGTATTTATGTAGCTTTGAAGTGCATGAATTCGATCATAGACTTAGAAATACTCAAAGATTAATTATTATCCTAAGATAAAATAAGAATTAGAGCTTAAAATTTTATTTACCTTATTTAAAATCCTCAGAATAAGAACATTAGAAAACTTTTTGCTTACAAGATCTAATTAATTATCTGTGAGGTCTTTATCAAATAAAGTATGTTTTAAAAATATATACTTGATTAACTATTAAATTGTATTTTTATAATGTATTATAAAGTTTGACCATAGCATATTGCTTTATTGGTTGGACTAAAATATAAACCTTAATATCTAGGCTCAATATAACACAAATATTTACAGTTATAAATATAAGTCATAATTTTATCAATCTTTTTTTTTTCCAAAAATATATTGATAATTAATTAGTAAAAATTATTGGAGAAAATAGGACTTATTTATATAAACAAAGCTAGTTTAGTTTCGAAAAAAGGAAGCCATTAAAAAGAATGATTATTTATATAGTTCCTTAAAACATAGGTTTAGAATTTAAAATATATATTGTGTTGTATTTCAATTTATTTTTAGTAAATATTTTACAATTTAGAGATTAAAACATCTAAATTTAGCAATTTTTATTTAAGATATTTTTATTAAAATAATTTTAATTTCTATTATGATAATATTATAAATTAAAAGCATAGCAATTGTTATTAGCTTATACGAATAAAAATTAATCTTTTCTGAAATAATAAATTGGATGCTTTAAATTGATAAGATCTTAGGATATTAAATCAATAGATAAAATCAATTAGATACAACTTTCGAATGATGTAAATTGTAAGATATTTTAAAATTTTCAATGGTTTCTTTGCTAAAAATATAAATAAAATTTCTAAAATGATTTAATCCTAAATTCAATATAATCTAAAGTTTAAATTTCCTTCTCTCTGTAATTTAATTTTTTAGTATATTTTTTAATGTCTATTATGGATTTAAAATTAAATTGATCCTTAATTCATTATATAATTTGCCATCTCTTATAAATAAAAAGTTTAAAATAACATCATATATATAAATGGTTTAATTTATTTTTTTAATTTAAAGTAATCCATCATATTAAATTTAAATTTTTAATACTTTGAACTTTAATTTTTCCAACGAAAAATCCAAAAACACTGAAAGTAGAAGAAGTTGATACATAATTTGACATAAGGTCATCATAACATCCAACCGCAATGTCACTTTGAATATCATAGAAGATATATTTAAGACTTGTTTAGAATGATTGTGGATTTGTATAAAAATAAGCAGTGCTCTCTAAAGTCATTTCTAATGGATTTTAATTCGAAAACAAATGCAAAGCAAGAGCTGATGGAATTGAAGTTTCATGCGATTGAACTTAAATTTATTATTTTATTATTAATATAAAAATGAATTCATAAAATATTAGACTTGAATTACAAATCCTCCTCCCACAACCAAATATATTATATAATGTAAATAGTCTTGCAATAAGTTTTAATCATCTCTATATTAAAAGTAACCTGAAGCATACATTTAGCAATGGCCGTAGCACTGAGATTTTATGTGTTGATGTAATTTTTATAAGCCTACTGAGAATTTAAATATGTAAAACTGCAATTTATTATACTTATTTATTAACTCTATGATAACCTTACTAATCTTTAAATATCAACTGCCTTAAAAATTAGAGAAATATTAATTTTAAAAACTAATCTGGTATTTCAATAGTAAATATTTAGATAAGAAAATATCTTAATAAAGAGTCTGTAAATATGGCAATTAAATATACAATTTAATTACAATTAATCCACCTCTTTTAAGATCTAAAATAATATGTTTAATCTATTTGATAAAATTAAATTTCAAATTATATTAAGAATTTTTTATTTAAAAATAACCTTATGAAATAGTTTTGAAATAATAATTGTATAGTTTATTCTCAATTTTAAAACTATCCAATAAAAAGGTATTTATTAAATTTTTATTTTTCTTGATCTATTATTACTAAATTTTCTAATTTAATAAACAATCCTATTTAAGGTAATTTAGTTTTTGCAAGTAGCCGCTGTCATCATTAAAATTTAATTATGGAATAATATTATTTAAAATAAAATCTTAAAATATCATAATAAGTTATATAAAAAGATAAAATAGGAATTATACTAATTTTATCCCTTTTTTATTTTCTTTTATAAAAAAAGATAAAATATATGTAATCATATGGAGATATTTATTTTATTATGATCAATGATATCAATTAAGAAAGTAGGCATTTTATTTCTATCTACAGTGATTCCATTTATTTATTAAAAATATCAATTGCTATTAATTATATATAGCAATCTATAAAAAAAAAATATTCTAATTAAAATAATCCATACTCCATAACAATAGATTTAGGAGTAATTCGCGTATTAAGTTTCATCATACTAAAATATTGTTTAAATAGAATTCAAGTAGAGTAAAATTAGACTATTGCAACAAAAATTTAATTTTAGCCATGAAATAAATAGAAAAATTTAATAATTCTCCTTATTAAATAAGCATACCATTATTTCTATAAATAAATTATAAATGCCTTATTAAAAGACAATTTATTATAAAACAATAGACAGTAACAATTAGAGAGAACAAAAATTTAAATATTTCTCCAATATAACTTATTGAATTGGAAGACAACAATTTTTTCATAATCTCTTCAATCCTACCAAAGAAATTAACTTACTTTTATACCTTTCCATTTTTTGGATTTATGTTAAGGAAGTAGAGATTTCCGGATATTAAATTTATAATTAAAAATTATTTTTTAAACAAAATTTCACTTCTCTTCTTTTAATTTAAGATTTATCTTTTAGTTTTAAATATGCTTTTAAATAAGAATTTTAAGTGATAAATTTTCGGCTTCAGAAATTGGATCTTAAGCAAAAAAGCTTGCATACAATTAGTCGTAATCTTATAGATAAAGCCCTTGTAGCTAAATTAAAAATTTGGCTTCAATATTTATTCTTCTTGATTCTTGTAGGTGTACATCCATCTCATTCTGAAGGGGTAAGCATTTTATAAAGAAACATAAATTTAAAATTCTAACACTAAGCATTTTTGTACAATCCTATAAATGAAGAGCTATCACCCTCTTCACTTGTTAATTTTCCACCTATTGCAAAACTCAGTTCATAAATTTTATTCTACATAAGTTCAAAAAGAATTAATTGAGAAATATAATTTGATTATCCATGTCAATAAATTATCGATTAACAATCATTTAAAGGATCATAGTTTGCCTTAAAGTAATCGATGACAATGTTATATTGATCTTTGAAAAAGACTAGTGGAAACTATCTTTGGTTGAAGCAAGTTCTATCAATAACACCTAAATCTGAGCTGGCATAAAATATTTACAAAAATCTATAAAACATATAAATGAATACCGATGACGTACTAAATAAATAAGAACCAAATCTTGAATGCAATTTTTCCATTATTAGGATTCATTTAACCTTTTAATAACTAGTTGAAAATTGTGTAATTTATTTTAACTTACTTGTTCAGTATTAATTAAATTTAATTAGCAAGGAACAAAAGACAAAAATAATATTTATATTTTCATAATCCGAATTAATCCATATTTACTGCTGCATTAATCATTATAATAAAAAGGAAATGGGATTATGGTAGTTGTAAATATAAACACTCATTAAATAAAAAATAAAAAGAATTATATTACAAAAAATGATATATAATGTCTATCTCATATGAGTTAGAGGAGTGAAGGAAAATCATTTGAATTTTATATTTTTAAAAAAAAATATTTGATTGTAATAGATTTTATAACTAAAATCCACTGTTAATCATTATTATAAAATTTATGGGAAGATCTTAAAATATTAAAGAAATAGTATTTGATGGAATAAATTAAATTTAACTTTCATCTGTAATCTCTGAATTATTATCCAAAAATTTTATCTTCTAATAGATCATCTTGATTTTTAAATTCACTTAATTTATTCAATAACAATTTAAAAATTAATACTTTAGATAATTTATTAAGACATAAATAAAGTGGATTCTAAAAAAGAAAAATTTTATCAACCTTATTAAATAAATTTGAGCAATTAATCAAATACAAAGATTTATTTTTTACATAAAATTAAAAGAATAGATTATGTAGATTCTATGTTGAATTTCTAATTTATCATTTTAATATTATTTTCATTAAAAATTTTAGTAGACATATTCATTCGCTAATTAATTATTAATTATAAAGTAAAAATCAAGGACCAGCTATATTAAGCCAAAATTCATTGGCAAGGGTCTGAAAATTAGCCTGCTGAATTGCGATTTCTTCAGGAGGCAATCTTAATTTGTTATACGAGATAATGTTAATGCTTGTCTAATAGTGGGGTACTTGGATTGTGATGAACCCCAAAGCAGCCCGAGTACTGTTCTACATAATAAGGTGTAACCAGTTGGCCCTATATTAGTGACCATAAAGGGAGTTGCCGTGCCCTAATAAGAAGCAATCTTTACGGTAGCAATTTTAAAGGGTACCTGGCTGGTTAGTTGTCAGAATATACTTCAGAAATATTAGAAGACGCAGTCGGAGAAGGTGTGCATATGAAGCCTAACCACTGATGTTGCATTACTAATGCTACTTAAAAGTGATTGCTTAACACCAGCCATACTAATCTTGTCAATTGAGTTTGCCTTTTACGCGTTGATTTGTCTTTCTGTTTTAACAAAACCAGGATATGACGTTATTTTTAACCCAGTTTAGGACGGTAAATTCAGAGTGAATTCAGAGGGAGAGCTAACGGGGGAGACATATGTCAAGAACCACATTGGATTTTCTCTCTCGTCCCTAAGTGAGAGCGGTGGCTAAACTTATTAATTTTATAAAGGCTGACATATGTTCAAAGGGCGCAGTAGCACCTGCTATGATAGTGTTTTATTTATGCTCTGCTGGTTTACTCCTTAATTCCTTAATCCATCCTTAAATTATGACTTTAAATAATAATAGTAATTTATAATTTTTTTAAAACTTTGGGTCTCCTAGATATTGATAAATGACGACTTCCCAAGACTATATTCTGATTAATTCATTAACTAATTTAGATTGTTCTCCTTTGAATCAAAAGATTCTTCTAGATTGTTTATATTAGAATCTTAGTATTTTTTCTAAATCTAAATTTCATTTTATTTTTGAGAAGCAAACTTGTTTTAAACTTTCTTAATCTTTTTCTTTGATTTTTAATTATAAAAATAGAAGGCATTAAAAAATAAACCCCATTATTACAAAACTAGGAAAGACCGAGATCTCTAAGAGTCTTTATAGATAATCGTCGATTTATTTATTATATAATACAGTAGTATTTTTGAGAGGAACGTGGGTGTTTTAAGCCCAGACGTCGTAAAAAGAGTAATACTTTTTTCTCCTCTAGTCATAACTGCATTATTCATATGCTTAGCTTGAGTAAGGAAATGGCAGGTAAACATTCTAAGCATTTTAATTAATTTATCTATGCCCTGATTACTCCTTTCCTAAGTAATAACATTACTTAAATAATTCTTTGACCTTTTGTTGGTCTTAATATTTGTAAAGTTGTTTAGCTCTTGAGTCAGACTTAAAGTCTCATTTGATTCTTTATTTTTATATAATTGGTCTATTATGATTAACTATTTATTGGAAAACCAATTTACAATCTAAAATATATTGTACACTCTCAGCTCATAGTTATAATCAACATATTTCCTTATTAAAGATATATTTATTTCGGTAAAATAAATCGTTTTTTTTTTAATAAGGCATAAATGGCCAATGATTATCCCAAATTAATTTTCAGTAACCTTTAATTAAGGTAACTTAGAGTTATGATCAATTGATTCGTTAACCTTTTCAAAATATTTTTACTTATTAAATTTTAAATAAATTCTGAACGATAGTTAATAGCACTAGTCAAAGCTAAGCTAATTTTAAGTTTCCAAAGTTCCTCCAAAGTTATTGTCCTTGTTTCCTAATCTTTAAAATTACATATTCTTATTATAAATTATAATTTATAATTTAAGTTGCGCTATTCATGCTATACTTCATTAATTTTATTCTTCTTTTTGTCTTACACATTCTTAAACAAACCCTTAACAGTATTTTAATATGCAGCTACGGGGTATGCATTTGGATTTTATAAACTGAATTCTTTTCTATTCTAAAATTGGAAGTCAATAGGAAAAGCATCATCACTATTATTCATTCTCTCATCAACTTTACAAAAATTAATGCAACTTTTATTTAAACTTAATTATAATATATTTATAAGCTCACATATTTAATAAGCACATCTACTGAAAATATAAAAACCAATTTTCCTATTTTAGAAATAATTTATTTACATACATCTTCAAGAAGAGAAAATTTAAATCTCTTAATGGAAAAATCTATACTCTTAGTTTACTTTTAAATAAGAAGCACATCATAACATAATGAATATAAAAATTTATATATTTAATATAATAAAATTTAAATGTTATAAAACATCATTTGTTAACGTTTTATCAAACTGAGCATCTATATCAGTCCATTAATAATCCTTAGTTAAAGATCTATCATTAGATTTCATCTCGTCATGACTTGGAGTAAAATTAAGAAAAAATTTTTAATCCTTTTTTTAATATACATTCGATAAATAAAAAGTACTATTTATTAGGCAATATATACATCAATTTGATTTACTAAAAGTAATGGATTAAATTTTGAGAAAAACTAATCATAAATTGTATTTTTAAGAAAGTAGAGGATTGCTAAGGAGATTATTTGGACTAACTCAAAGACTTTGGATGCTCAATTTTCTGCTCAATTAATTTTTTATTGAATGTTGATATTGATTTCTCTTGGAATCCTTTCGATATTTAAAATAACTTGACAGCAAGAGGCTTTATTTTTCCTTTGTAAAATCTCTTCAGCCAAGTCAAAAACTTTTTTAAAAAGTTTTAATTTATAACACAACTATACTAAATAGTTATTGAAAATTGTTAACAGTTATATGATTAGAAATGATAATTTTGATTATTTTCTACTTAAAAAATTTTTTGATTAGTCTATTTATTGTACTAGTTTTGGAATTAAAGTTTGATATTTAACTCTCAATAAAATATTGTTATTCTCTCTAAGTGTATATTTAATTCTCTAAATAATATAAATTCTTTAGATATAAAGTATCTTTACTTCTCTGATTTTTAATAATAAGGTTTTAATTATATATCATTATAAACTTTATTTTTATATCCTAATTTACATAAAAGCTGAATTAAATGGTTTTAACTTTGTACAAATTATATTTATAATGTTTTTATAATACATAAACTGAGTAAAGTGTACTGCCATATTAAATAAGAAGTAAATAAGTGTGAAACACACAGGTACATATCCAAAGAATATGCGATTATCTTCATTTTATTTAATTCATCAAAATCAAAAGCCTCTGAATAGGGAAGCATACAATAGGTTATCAACGATATTAGAATCTCATTCACAAATTCTACAGTATTCTGACTACTCTCTAAATATAAATCTATGAATCTATGTGGGGCTTTATACCGATTATATAATTAGTGTACATAAAGTTCATTATTATCAAGTAAAGTAATTGAACTGATCCATTTGAAGTCAAGAAAACCAAGCAAAAGCAATACAGAAGCTTTCTCAACACTTTTATGGGGTAAAACAAGAGGCCAGCTCACTTGAGGTGTTTATTTCTTAAGATATATCTCGAAATTTTAAAAGAAACTATTACAGTCTGAGATTTTCAAGTAATTGCCACTATTTCTGTTTCCTTGTACTCCGAAAGTTCAGCAGTTTTTATTTCTTAAATAAATAAAAGTAAATTTATAAATCTTGATTATCCAATAAGAAAAAAACGGCAGAGATATGGTAACTGGAAGGAAAAATATGCAAATGATGAGACTCATTATATCTCCAGTGCTTTGAAAATTTTTTAATTAAATTCACCTATTATCAAGAATTCTAAGAAGAAGTTCAAATCTTACATTTTAAATTGCTATCTTCAATTTTTTATAGGAATTTTTTATCAGTGAGCAAATAACGATTTCCAGATAATTTTCATAAACTAAATTCAGAATGGAGTTGAAAATAATGGCATTCTAGAACTTTTTAACTGTCGTCCTATCGAGTATTAATCATTAAATGGGTTTCTTACGATTATCTAGATAGAGTTGTCAAAGTTATACCATATGCGAGAATAAATAAATGTACTCATTAAAATAATACATTTATATCTATGAATCAGTAGCTGAATGTATATGAAACTTATATAAAAGATTAGGCCTAAATTTTTGACAGCATTGAGAGAGTTATAGTTCATAAAATCGTAGAAAGAATTGTAAGCAGAGTCCTATATTTCATCAAATTCAAAAAGGAAATTATTTAGATCATTAACTGGTATAAGATTGAGAGTAGCTATATCATTGATGAAGCTAAAAAAGTAAAGGTTATTTGCAGGCAGGATAATTGAAATCAATGGAAGATGACTTGTGAACTAAAAACTCTCAAATGAGTTAATCAAAGCCTACAAAATAAACCCTCTATAAAAATAAAAAGCAGCAGATCTTACATTAAAAAGTTTGTGATAACATTTTGGCCCAATATAGCAGCTAATTATAATTAAAAATAATTTTAATGTGGCTTAGAATATAGTTCCAAGCATATAAGAAGCATCATAGCTATCTATATTGGTTTAAATGCAAAAACTTACTCTGTTTGAGTTGAGGAGGTACATCATATTCAATCTCATAATACTTCTTAATACACTTGTCCTGCTTCTGATTTCGGTAGAGAAGATTCAAAACGAATGTTACTCTTATCTTGTCCACTTATAATATTAAAAATTTTATTTTGCAGAAATGTATTTCTCTTTTAATGGAAAAGTTAGCTAAAGTTTCATGAGCTATCCTTTGAATTTCAATAAAATTTGAATTTAATATATAGTTGAATGAGATGACTGTGTAGTTTGCGAGATACACTTTAGAAAGTTGTTCAAATGATATGACTAAACTGTTATTGAAAACGTCATTAACATCTCCAGAAATTTTCATTGCATCATTGAAAAGAATAGTTGCTTCACTCGAAGAAGTTATAGATACTATTCTTGCGTCTAAGTATCCACTAGCATTTTTAGGCGTTTATAATATTAATTCACTTAAAATAATTGAGTTAACTTATACCAAATCATTTAAGATATTGGTTTTTTAACTATATATATTTTTAAGTTCCAGTAAACATGAGATCATTGGTAGATTTCCAAGAGTGAGTCTGAAAGTCGAAGATCGAACTCAGATTTACACTCTAAATAAGAGGGACTAGAGATTTAATTTTTTCATTGATATCTCAGAATTAGAGCCAGAACCTATAATCATATCTCCGATAGGATTTGTTACGGATATTAAAAATGAAGTAGTATCAAATTTAGTAGAATCCTTGACTTCTTAAACTTGAAGCTGTATTCTGTAGTCAAAGCCCTCTGTTCCAAGAGCAGCATTAATTTTCATAGATGACGTTCCTTCTAAGGTTATTATACTGGACACACCTACTGTTTTAATCACTATTGAATTTTAATTCAAATAATGACCAAGCCAAAAATAAAATTCTTAAAAATATCTTGATTAAATAAGAATGACTATTTCGCATTCATCCTGCTCTTGATCATAAAATATTGGTAAGTTGATGGTCTAAGAAGTGCCAGCCAGTATTTACACATTTTGAATAGTTGAAGTGAATTTCGGAGGATAGTCATAGGGATCGGGCTAGATTATAACATTAAGAGCGATTGTCTTAAAGAGTATTGCATCTCCTTTCTTTGTAAATTATTTCCTCTAATAATATATTTAATAACTTTCTTTGGATCTAGCGTGTAAACCAAATTGATTGTTATGTCATAGCTACCTTCATCAGATGGACTGTTTGAATATACTCTCAAATTCATAGAGTCTTATAGTAAAGTAAAACAAAGTGGCAATTTGCTGTTGTTGCTTAGAGCCGCACTCAATCTCAAAATATTTTGACTTAAAATAAATTAAAAAAATTTAATTAATAATTTACTCAAGTAATTTTATTAATTTGAGTCTTTGTTAGAAAATATTTTATTTTATCATTTTGAAATAAATTATGCTTTGAATTCGCTAAAAATAGCATTTTGGTTTAGACTGATTTAGATAGTTTTAGATCCACAAAATAAAAATAAGCAATTAGGGCTACTCTTCCTAGAGGCTATTTTATACATAAAATTTTGATGTCTAAATTTGATCTTCCTATCATATAATTTTATGTCAAACTCAAAGAAAAATTAATTAAAATTTAATTAGAAAACTACTAATGCTTTGATCGATAAATTTATAGCTTTGTAAATAGGAACCTGTGCAATTTTTCAAAGTAAAGATTATTCCTTTTTGCTCAGTAGATGTGTATGAGAAGTTATCAAGAATCAAATCTGGATAAGAATATATTCGAAAGCCTGGTTCACCAACAAGAGAAAGGCGATATTCTATGTCAGACCTCTATATTAGTTATATTATTTTTATAAAACGTTGTTAGGTAAAAGTTTAGCTTCAAATCTGATATTAATGAATTAGAATGATGGTTACTTACCTTCATTATTATAAAAATAAAAATCACAAAGAGAAGGAACTAAAAGTTTTCGTTTGCACTCACTAATGTATACCAGCTCCACCATCTTGATCCATCATAATTGCTTAATGTGAAAATGAAATTAATTTCTAAAACGTCTTTGCAATTTTTCATAACTCCGGCATCTAGGAATATAACAAAGCTTGGATCTTCAACGTAGAGATCATAATTATTGCCTGAAGGTAGCAATCCACTCATTTAAATTCTTTCAAAATAAGGTGGGAATACTATAATTCAAAATTTAACATCTCATCATAAAAAAGAATACTCACCTTAGTTGCATTAGATTTAAGTTGGATCTAACTGTTATAAATAACATTATTTATAGTTATTGATACATCCTGAGGTCTATTTTGCTATAAGAAATTTACACTTTAAAATTAATATTAAATTTATTATTTTATATAAATAAGTGAATTGATATTGATAATTTATTTGTAAAACTCTAGGCTGATTTAATTCGGTATAGCTTGTTATTGTTTCTGTTAGTGTTGGGTAAGAAGTATATGAAGTAGAACTATAACTAAACATTATAAATTTTTTAAATTAAGTTCTACGCTATAAACATTTCCTTTTTTTTAAAAGCTTACTTAATCTATAATAAAATGTATTTATTTTAATTTCAGATGTTGTATTAAGTTTATTTACTTTTAATATAAATCAGTTAACAACTTTTAATAAAAATTAAAACTTACTTATAACAAATATATCATAGAAACAATAAATTGCAACTGTTAATATTTGAATAAATTTCTAATTTCCATTTGACAGTATATTTAGACAATATTTAAACATTATAAGAGCCTAAAATATTGATCAAACTAAATAAAAGTGAAAATTAAAAGATTATTGCACTAAATTTGATTTTAAGATTTAGTAACATTTGATCGTGGCTGGCAGTCTCTATTCTTATTGGTTATTGATAGCATTGCTAAGTTGAACTTTTATAGCCAAACAAAATTGCTTGTCTATAACTACCACTGATATATCCTCCAAGATATTCATACTTATTATTCTTGTAGCTCAAAGCAACATTAATAAATATAAACAATGTGCATATTAATGATCTAATAGCTAAAACTTGCATCTTTGCTAATTAAAATATATAAAATGCTTTCAATAGTATAAGGATCTGAGGCATCAAGTACAAAGCCTAAAATGATAAGCAAACAAATAATATTATTTTTAAATCATAACATATTTTATATTAAAAATAATTAGATTTAGGTAGATTTAACTCATGCTACCATCTGCTACTGCCCATTCTGGAATCTCGGCTACACCCCTGGAACTCTGACCACAATCTGAAAATCTGGCTTACTCCCAGCGACCTTAGCTCTCTCATCAATTTTTCGGACTTAAATTTAATGTTTTTTTAATAACTTTTTTTTTAAAAGAAAAAAAGATTTTTCTCTTTCCTGATCATGATCTTGAAATCACTTACTTGTAACAAAATTTTGAGGCCTAAAATGTCATTATTTCTTTATAATACTAGACTTATTGGATTTTTTAGTATAAATTCTCTGTAAGCAAGGAAAATAAAATCCATCATAAATTTTCCTGATTAGGTCAAAGTAAAAATTCTTTTTCCTTTAAATTTTTTTTAAAAAAATCATTCAGCTTAAGTTCGAAAAATGTGATGAGAAAGCTAGAGTCATTGGGGTTAGCCAGGGTTCCAGGAGTTTCTTGGGTGGTAGTAGCGGGTCTAGGGGAATAGCCGCTTCAGGGGATTTGCCGGGGTACCATCTACCCATTAATTTTTCTAAAATAAATAATCATCTAATATATTCATATCTTAAAATAAATACCTGATCTTTTAATTTGATAATTAAAAAATAAAAACTAAATGTTTATAATGATTTATAATCTAAACTATAATTGCGGGCTTTTTTCTATTCAAAACCTGCTGTTATTTGAAAGACCTTCAAAAATAATGTTTTACTTCTTCATAATGAATCTATTTACATTCCCAAATATTAAAATAGATTATTCAAAATTTAATAGAAAAGAACTCTTATAAATTGAGATATTTTATTTTCATAATTTAAGTTTTAAATTAAATCAATAACCCAAATTAAGTTTAAAGTATAAAATTTTAAGAAAATATTTAAAAGTAATTTTATATCATTATATATTTTAATCTAACTAATGTTATATTTATTCTCTCGAAAAATTAAAAAAATTTAATCATGGTAAATAAATCTTATTTATGAAAATTTAATTTTGCCTATGGACAAGACGTAACTTTGAGAGGAAATAACTTTTAAGTTAATTTATTTTTTTCAACAATAGATTAAATTTGACAAATATTTTACATTCTTTAGTTTGCTTTTAGCTTGAGATGATTATATTTAAAATTATTTTATAATAAAACCCATTTTTCATAAACTTATTAAGCAGATAGTTAAAAGCAACTCAATTATTTTAGAAAATAAAATTTATTTTTTATAAATATTTTTCTTGTTTTAAATAATTAATTTTGAGAATTCATAAATAAATTATGCTAAGAAAAATAAAATTTTCTAATTTAAATTTATTAGGAAGATGTCCAATACATGTTTATTTTTCTGGTAGATGAGTCATATTAAATTGATACAGATAAAATCATTTAAAAATGAAATAAAAGTGTAATTGAATTTTAAAAGCATATTAAAGATCTTAACAGAGGAATGAATTTTAAGAAGACCCTTCCTCAAAAGTAAAAATATCTCCTTTGTAATTCAACAGACTCTATGAATTCTATAAATGCATAAAATTATAAGAGGATGATTTAATTTAATTCTAATAGAAAGAAAGATTCTTTTATATTATATGGAAAAATGAATTGATAAAAATTAAATTTTATCATAAATTTCTGTAATTATATTTTTATATTATCTTTTGTGATGCGAAGAATTTGTTTAATCTTCTATATTTATAAAACTGGTTACTATTATTTAATCTATTGGTCTACTATACCATAAAAAGAGGATTTTTAAATTTTACATCATTTAGTTTTAAAATTGATAGTTCAGCCACTTGATTTTTAAAGTTTAGAACGATGCCTCATAATTTTCTATAAAATAAATGATGTTTGCAATCATTGTTTTTTGTACATTAAAAAAAATAAATTAATTATAATTATCAAAAATATTAGAATGATAATTTTAATATATTTTTTTATTTATTATAAAGTTGAATCACCATAGTTGGAAACTAATAATCCATAATTTGAATATTTTATTTGTAAAAAATTCATAGGGAATAATTAGAATTTAATGAATCGTATCGCTATTTTATAAATTTATTGTTTTAAAGAATTTTATTATTTCCAAAATCAGTGAGTTGATCAAATAATAATATCATTTTTCAATAAAAGAAATAGAAATTTATTGAGATATTCATTGTGTTTCCTCATGATAGTGATCTGTAATTTTAACTTTAAGCTTTGACTTTTATAAATAGGGAGGCAGCACTCTTGAGGGAGATCCGCAGAAGTTAGTCAAACTATACTAGTATTTATAGGTTTCCAATTTGAACAATTTACTCTCTGTCTTGCACATAATTACTAGGAGAGATAGCTAACCAAATTCATTCTCTATATAAAGTAGTGAAGAAGCAATGTGTGAATAAAAACAGATAAAGTAAATCAAACTCATAAAATCAAATAAATTGCGTAATTATAAAATTTCTAATGCATTCTTTGTTGCAGTTGCTTTATTAAAACAGCGATACTAATTAAATAAAGAGAAAGAGATTTTGTAGTTAAATTTAACTTCTATTTTGAAGAAATCAATATTATTATGTTGTTATAGAAAATAAAAATTTACTGATAAAAATTTTGAAATAGAAAGTTAAATAATTAATTGAAGGAGTAGTTTTATCATCGTAGCAGGCTGCAATTGATTAATTTGTAGGATGTAAACCATATATCTTATTGCTCTCGTCTCTGAATTCTGCAATGCTGCATATTTATTCAATATAAAATATTTTTGTTTTTAAATGCAAAGTAAAAAATAATGAATTTGTCTTAGGCAGTTTTATTATAATTAAAAGGAGAGGAAAGAAAAAATAAAATGAGAAAAATTTGTTTCATATTTATTTTTATGGTTAAGTCAATATTAAAAATTCAAATCGAAAGCCTTTAAAATAAAAATTCTAAATAGTTAAAGTATACTTAGACATTTGTTTTTTCGCAAGATAGTTAATCGATTGAAGGAAAGCTTTTAATTATAATACATGCAGTGGTTTAAAAAGAAAGATATTTCAACCATTTTTTTTTATAAATAAATATATTTTTAAGGTCATTAGAACAAAAATTTTGTCTAGTTTAATTTATTTTTTAATTTATAGCTTTATTTTAGCAAATTTTAAAAGCTAAATGATTAAACTTTAATTAATTTCAAAGATATTTAGCAATAGACTCAATAAAATATATTCAAGTTTCTAGAATAGAAATAGTTTGTGGGTCTTATAAGCTGTAAAGTAAAATGGCAAGATTTTATTTTCCACTTGCATTTGGTACAGTTAAATAAAAATATTTGAATTCCTCCTCCAACCAAGTAATTTTATTTTATTAATATCCTGAGCGGAGTGTATTAAATAGTGGAATGTACAGCATAGAAAACATTCCGAAATAACCTGATGCAGGATTTTATAGATACTTGCTGAAAATCAGATTTGAAAGTTTTGAAGAGAATTTATAGAATATGTATTATGTTGCTCCAAATTAGTTTACTGTATAGTAGTTATAAAACTTAACAATAAAAATTGGATTAATTTATGATAATTATACATAATTTTACAATGAAAGAGTTTATAAAAATTAGAATAGTAAATTTTAAAATAAATGACTGTATTGACTAAAAAGTAAATGGTTCCTTCATTCGCTATCTATATTGCTGACTAAATAAACGAAGGTTCAAGTTAACCGGTGAAGGAATAGAAACTAAATCTAATTAAGGAGAAAGAAAGATTACTAAGAAATGTTAAATTAAAAAATAGAATCATACAAATTATAAACCAAAACCTTTCCTTAGAAAATATAAATCTGAGTTTAGAAATAATGTTCATATCGAATCCATAAAGAATCATCAAGAAGTTATGATTGAGGTTAATTAATCAAGGGATGAAATGGCAAGGAAATATTTATCTCACAATAAGTTACTATTAAGAGTTTAGTAAATATTTAAAAATTAAAGCACTCTAATTTTAAAATAATACAGAATAAAAATGATAAATCGAGAGAATCTTTCTTATGAAAGAACTCTAATGATTAAATTAAATTATATTAAGAGTTTAAAAGTATTGTGTGAATTTAGCTCTCTAATTTAATAAAATTAGAATACATTAATTTTTATAATTTTTATAATGTCTCCATACTATCTATAGATAGAAATAAATCCATAGCTAGAATACTCTTGATTGGTAACGCTCGCGTAGTATACTTCTGAATCGACTTATGACAAAGCAATATAATTTTAAGCTCACAAATAATTTTTTTCAGTAGAATTATATACAATAACTTTGATAGTAAATAGTATTATTCTCTTTAATTTTAGGCTATTTAACTCTCATAATAAAATAAGATGGTTAATAAGAGTAAAAGTTAATAAAATAGTTGATTAGTTAAAATTATAAATGATAAGTTAAAAGCACAACTGATCTGCATCTTGCTCGATAGCTTATATAAATCTAATATGATCTTCTTCTTTACTAAAGGCCTCATCAGCGAGATTTGATGTACGCACTCTGAATTATTTCAAATCTCTCACTCTGTTGAAACATTGTGTCTCTTAAAACGAATGAGAGCTCACATGCAAAAAATTGCAAGGATGTTAAGTGCTTAGAATTCCATGCTGAATCAAAAGGTAATTATATAAATTTGACTCACTTCAACTGTCTCTCATTTATTCCACTTTAATTTAATAAATAAATCAATTTAAATTTCCATTAAATTCTCAGCTATATTTATATTATAGCCAGATAAAAAGTCCAAACGAAAATTTATGTTTTCAAATAACTAAAAAAATCTAAAATATACAATTATTTAACTTTTATTCCTTCGAATTATTATCAGTACTTGAAAAAATAAATTTAAAAAGATAATTAAAAGAGAACTAAATTAGTATAAATTCAATTATAGAAACTAAAATTTGCTGATATTAAATGAAATTTGGAAGATGATATATTTTAAATAATTTTTGAAAACTATTTGAAATTATCTTTAAATAAATATTACTCTTTTTTCGAGCTAAATAGTATTTTGTCAGTATCTCTGAATATCTCAATTTTACTTTGTAATATATTTCAAATAATTTGACTCTTTCCATAACAATTACAAAAAAAATTACCAGAAAATAAATCATAATAATATTTTGTGTACTTAGTTACTCTTTCTTACTCAGCCAGTTTGAAAAGAGCATAACCATGCCTGGAAAATTACTACATTGTTATTGATAGAATTTATATATAAACATGTACCTAATAAAAACTAATGAACGTGCCTTATTTTTAAAAATAAGTCTAAATACAGTTAATTATATAATGCTTAGGAACTCAAGTGAAATTTTATTTTTTTACTGAAAATTTTAATTTAATTAGTAGTATTTAAAAAGCAAAGGCTTTGGAAAAACGCGGATTAGGAGCGTATTAATTAATCCATTTGACTCTGTGAAAACCAACGTTGTTATAGTATCCAAATAGAATACTTAAATCTACAGTCCCAATCTTTGTTTAACCTGAGAATAGAAAATTTCCATCTTATTAAATTTCATTTTAAGATAAAATTAAATACATTTCAAACTTAATTTCATTAAAAATACTTACTAGACGCATCTAATTAAAAATGAATTTATAATTCAAGGACCATTTATATTTTCTTATGAAGTTGGCTCTTAGACTTTTATAAAAACAATTTCTAAAAATAAACTAACATTAAATATTTTTGTTTTCTTAAATAATCGAATTAGAATTAGTTATTTGAATTCTTATAAAATGTTTTTCACACACTTTGATAATTTCATTAAGGATTAAAAATTAGAAAGGAAAATATGATCTATTAGGATTTGCTTATTATATTTTTTTTATGATTGGGAAATGTCAAATAGAGAAAAGACTCATTAATCACAAACTGCTAAAAAATAAATCAATTCAAATATTATTAGAGGGTGATGTCAATAATTTGTAATACGGATTAGATAGATAATGGTGCTCAAATAATTTGCCAAGTGTCTATATATACAATATATTTTTATTCTTACAGGAAGCAGTATAATTAAAAGCTTATATTTATAAATAAGCCAAATTTTCCTTTGTTATAAAAAATTATAGAAATTTTAATGATAGCTCTAAAACTTAGATTATGAAAGCAGACTTAATTAATTTAGGTTTATTTTCCATAATAGTCTGAAGATATTAGATTGATTGTAAAATCGATTGAGTCATTTCCAAACATGATTGGGAACTAGTTCTCTAAGAAAAAATATTTATAATAGAAGCATTCACCCGCACTAAAGTCAATGCTCTGAACCATTTTAAATCCAAAAATTATCATAACAAGACTATAAAAAAAATGAATAAGTGCGAAATTACCATTGGATTATCATCTTTTTATTACAGCTAAACTTAATTAAATTCATGATTAAATTTCATTTTTGAAATCCATAAATTTAATTACAAAAATGAGACATTTGCAAATACATTAAAATTACTCCTAAATAAATTGGGTAATATTTTAAGATTTCTAAATTTTATTCAGTTAGACTCTTCTTAATATGAATTATCAAAAGATAAAAATTCTAAGTATGCCTTAACATAATAGAATAATTAGACTTAATTTTTAGATATTAACAGCTTTTAAAATTAATTTATTCCTTTTTATGAAAATTAATTCTATCTAAAAATTTATTTAATTTAAACTATATTTTATGTCTAGGCTATTATACAGCTTAAAAGATATAATTATATTGAGCTATTTTAATATTATTTTATCTGTAAATTGTTCTTTAAATTATTTAATTGTCTTTCACAGGGAAATTATAATTCAAATTTTGGATAATATTAAATTAATATATCGAAATAATTAAATTTAAGAAAATAAACTATAAAAGGAAAAAAGCACGAAAGTAAAGTTAATATTCACCATGAATAATATGGATTACTATTTTGAGATATGAGCAGTCAAAAAATTAGGAGGACAAAAATTTTGCAGCTCAAAAATTAGGAGCTCATCATAATATTAGAAAAAGCTTAGCAGCATGAT